>CM061041.1:89454230-89716751 GCA_030762985.1 Adelphocoris suturalis | reverse complement strand
CGTCGCGGATTACGTCACTCGCGGCCTTGAGGGGGTTCCCAGTACGGATCCGCCTCATTGGAAAATAATACGGGGAAAACTGATGAGGTCGAGGTTGGGATCGCGTCTACCACTGAACCGGTTTTTGATTAAGTATGGATCCAACTGAAATACGAGGGCAAGAGTTTTTCACAGAGGTGTTAATATGATGAGTATCCGACAGTCATAATCGGGCGAAAATGATAGCGAGTATGGAAATGAATTCCCTATAGGTAGGTACCTACCTAAGTCTTATACATAGAACAAAATGTCTAATACAAAATAAAACCTAAGAAACACCTCCTCAGCATGATGTCACACTTTTCACCTTCCCAACTGCTTCAAAGCATCAACAAAATTTCTAACTGATTTGAGCATAAAGCAAACTGATGTAGCATGACCATAGGACCGAATTATCGTAAAATTTCGCCACATATTCATGTTGAATTATTTCAAAATTTTAGCACTTTGTGTGAATTGAATTATGGCAAACAGACTTTTGTCGAAATAATAATGTAGCCTAAACAAACAATTTTAAGATTATTAAACAATTTTTTTGCTATTTTCACCGATTTTGGCACATTTTAATTAGGAATATTTAAACATTTTCAGCACAATTTTGGGCGAAATTTTCCTACTAATACTCGAGCAACCGTAGGAAGTAGTCGATAGTGAATTAGATTTAGATTTCTATAAAACATTAAGAATTTGGAAGTAACCATGAACTGTGGTGATAAAAAAGCGTAAACGATTTCGATAACAATACGTCTACCTTCCGCCACGAAGTATTTAGAAGTGATTTCTGGAAGCTACTAAGAAAAACCAAAAGTTGACCCAAGGCTCTCGAAGCTCTTGAACAGAACCAACGTCTGAGAAAATGTTGAAAAAAGTCCGATAAAGTATAATTGAGTTACAATTCAGTTTACATTAATTTTGTTAAAATGTGAATAATTGGAAGTCAAGTTCAACCCTGAATAGGATATATAGTAGGTGCTGCATTTAACAAACTACCTATAAAATTACCTTCTGTATGTAACTTATCATCAAGTAGAAAAAAAGTAGTTTTAGAGAATTTAATTGAAGACGGTGAACTAATGATGTGGTCAAGGTAAAGCGGCTGCATCGAAAAACAACCAGTTGTTTACTCGGTGGGCTCGACCTCCAAAATGAGAAATGGCCGCCCGACATTGAAGTTTGCTGAGTGAGTCCTTCACGTTTTTCCTGCTCGTCACGTGAAGCTGATTACCTAACGTTTGATTTGCAAGTACGAATTACACGAGCCTCAATCATCGCGGAGCAAGAACGTCTAAATCACCGCATTTTCATGAGAGATGGGTAAGGAGCAAAATTACTATATATCTATGCATCGGTAATGGTAGTTTGTGCGATCCGATTTTTATAACATCCGAAATCTATCGATCCGTTTACAATCAGCATTAAATAAACAGATATTGAAAAACTAATCAATTCGAAAATGCTGTGTAAATACAAATTTTCTTCGGAAAGCAATAAGGGCTCTGCATATGATATTTTTTTATTTAGTGGTTCAAGCCGCACCTCAAACAGAAGGGGAGCCATGTTGCCATCCGTTGCCGGAATCATGGAATCCACTGGCAAATCGTAAAAGCGGGGGGTACAGTGATAACCAGCGTTCAGCCCCCAAAAGCGGAAAAAAGCCCAAAAATAAAATAATACATGTTACTGTATAATCGACAAACTGAAATAAATCTATGTACACTAGATCACTGAACACTATCACTAGATGTACATAAAAATATCACAGATCAGATATTACATTCGTAGTAGAGCTTAGCGGCTCTCAGGTACAACAACAGGGATTGGATCCTCATTCAGAACATAATCATTTATTATCAAGTTGTAAGAATATTGATGTACCTCAAAGTAGATACATGGTAGTTATAAATCCTTCTTCATTGTCTCCATGAAGTCTAAAAACTACGGAGGGTTATTATTTTCTGATCATGCCAACACATCTTACAACCAACTGAAAATAAACTGTGCGTCTGTATTTCCACAGTTCCCCTGACGGGATGATTTATCGTCCTATGAAACTCACAACTTAAAGGACAGATCTTTGGACATGCTCCAGATATTAGAATCTAAATATAACTATATCACAGATACGAGAGAATGCATCTGCGTCAGGTAGCTTCACGGCTAACGTTTCAATTTGCAACGACTACTCAACGATCACTCGAAAAAGCTTGGCATATCTTTGGTGCCAGCGATCATCAGCAATTTGTCAACAGATCGGCTGACCGCTGCAGTGGAACACGAATCATTGTAGTGGCTTGTTTATTTGTTCATTCACTTGCATCATTCATCACTATACAAACATACTATTTATCGAAGCGAATTATCCGATACCTTGTCAATTTGATGTTGAACACTGTACAATAGAAACGAAATTTGATTCATTGAAAAATTAAGATCGGTAAAAACCTCGCTCTGGAATATATGAAAACATGACTTCGTAATATCCCAAAATTAATTTCCTATGTCGTGGTTAACGAATGTAAAACTCCTACTTAGTGACATACCTACTTCGTTGTACATGTTGGCGGATCAGGAATAGCTATTCAACATTTTTTCAATAAGCGATAACTGTTTTGGATATGTAAATACCTATTGTGGTGGTGTTTTTTTCCTAAAATGGCAGAATTATTCCAAGCTATGAAAGATCCATTCTGAACCAAACACAAAGGAATGCAGTATTTATTAGGATCGGTGGGTAGGTATTAATGCTTCAATGGTGTCTGTCATAACCTACGCTCATGTGTTTTATAAAAAAAAATCTTGTTTTATGCGAAATCGCCTACATTTCGCCTCTCACAAATGACTACGCAGATCAGAGTGCCTTAGTTTAATGGACCAGTGAATATTCAGCAAAATGGTTTTTTTGAAATGCAGGTGTATGATTATTATTTTTCTTGACCGGTGGTCGGTGGAGCAATAAACTGAGGGTGGCCGACTGGGCGATAACGGTGAAGTTCCCATAATTATCATATAAATACCACTCGACGGGCGAATACTATAAAACACAGTCGAAAAATAATCGTCTACGCTTTGAGAAAATGGAAAATTTCATTTTTTTTAGGTTGTCAAATGATAATAGTTCTTGCCGATAGCTTTCCAAAAAGGTGGAGTATGGAGGGTATTGGATGATTGGATTGATGAGAGGGGGGGGGGGGGGGGGGGGGCTCAGTTCCATCCACCCAAAGCGTCAATTCAGTTTCTTTCCATCGCTTTTTATTACAAAAACATTTGCTGTTATGAGTTGAAAATTTGCAGTTGGAGGTTTCAAGGGTGCAGAATCCGTTTCTTATATTAAAAAAAAAAGAAACTAATATGAAAATAGCATTGACGACAATATCAGAAACCAAACTCTGTAAAAGATGTTTATCTTGAAAAGAACTGCTACTGCACATGAAAAGTGAGAGATCTCAGATTCGTGTCCAGAGCTCCGCGGGGCTTTCAACCCAAACTCTTGGCCTTGAGGGGATCAAATGGTCGGACGTATTGACTTACAATCCGCACCCGCAGTCGCGCCGCCCAGACGGTTCTTTTTCAGAGAGATTAGAGCACGTAAATGCCTCACAACAAAAAACATGTACATGTTTATTGCCACGGTTCGTGATTACACGAATGTCGTTGTAAAAAGTACGGCAGTTTGAACATTTTGTCATGCACCTGGTGAGTTGGAATAGAAGCACCTCTACCAATGATGAAATGAGACAGCACAAAATATCGTAGTTTTAATGTGGTAATTAAGTACTTAATTACCTCAATAAACCTTATTAGAGAATAATTCCATACATTAATTGCTTTTTAATCTAATGAACTAGCAACCTTTCAATGAAATTCATTCGAACTAGTTGTATTTCCTCCAGACCTGGAATTTGTTACGTAGCGTTAAGTTAGGTTCTACCTAAACAAACGTTAAATTCTCGTTCACTTAACACGTCACTCTTGTGGGTTGGTGGGTACTCGCGTAACTCATCAAAAACCGTGTCAAGAATTGATAGCTAGGTAAAATCCCAGTCCTCATCTATACTTCGATGTATTTAGTTCCCTCACTCTCAAGTGAGACAAAACTCATTCGTGGGCTGAGAATTTTTATGTTCGGAGGAGTTGATATTGCCTTGAAGAACCGTTTTATCTAACAACAAAACGGGTAGAAAAACTAAATGAAAAAAGGGAAAAGTATTAAAAGTATGTACCTAAACAGGCATAGATTTTTAATATCTTGAAGAAATTACATTGTCGAAAATGAATTCAAACGTCAAGTATTGAGCTTGGGCAGGAATAAATGAGGTTGGCCAGATTTCAAAGTAGTGGGGTGGGTGGGTAGGCACTGACTCTCGAAGAGCAGTATTGAAATGAACTAGTTACATACTTCAGTGAACAATCACTGGGGCCTGTGGGTAACAGAATCACCACCTACCATCGAATGTAGGAACTGGAAAGGGAGACTTAGAACTCAGTGAAGCGATGGGAACTTCCTATAGATACAGGAAGTAAGTCTATTCAATGAACTATGGAGTCTTCAGGAGACGTAATATGATAACTAGGAAAATGAGGTACGAAAAATTCAGATTGGAACTACGTCAACGCATGTACATAATTATACTCAGGGCCAGGGGAATGACAGCAATTAGAATTACAGTTGTTGAATCATAGTCATTGTTTCAAGTTGAGTTTTAGTTTTTCCTTATAGATAATCGTTTGGTTAATTAAGAGAGAATTGTTTTTCGTTTAACCGTTCTCTTGTTTGTTATACACGGACGGTTCATGAGTTACTTACTCTATAACATGAATTCTTCTTCCGAGAAATGAACTGACTGAGTCCTACAAATGAACTACTAACCCTCTATTCGAAGCGCAAGTGGGAAAACGGGCTTGACTAGTGCTGCAGCCTGGCGGCGCGTAAACGAGTCGGAGTGTAATTCCACCTTCTAACCCCATGCCTTTCCCACAAGGGGAAGGTAGCTCGATGTTTATTATCCCGCACATCCGCGAAATGGCCCAGCTATGAACTTCCACATAATAGACACGGCCTGGTTCAACTTATCATTAAATATGTATTCAGAAAAACATTATAAAACAATCTATGAAACCATTATTGATGATAGTGGATAGGTACTTCTAAATGTACATCATAATGTAAACACATCATCATATCATATTGTTACAATCACAATACCCATTTAGTACGTAGTCAATGAAACACATACGGCAATAAACTAGCCGCTTGCAGAAATAGGTAGAGAGTGTTAAACTCTTAAAACTATGTTTAAAACTAACTCCAACTAACTCTTAAAACTAACTCTATGTTTTTCTTACATAAGAAAAACATTAAAAACTGTGTGGTATGGATAAATATTCTTTCCATTGAAACCTGGTTGTTTTAACGGAATATTAGTGTGAACAACAACTTTGACATGACGGTCCACCTCAATCACGATTGGTCAATTGATTGATTTTTAAGTAGAACATGGAGTAGGTATGGAACGAAGACATTTTCGCCCTATCTCGAGGGCATGCCTAACCAAAATTCAGTGAAAACAATCATTTATAGAATACATCAAATAGCAAAATGTTTTTCCAAAGATTGGGAGCTATCGAGATACAACCTTTGAGTATTAATAAGATGGAGGGCTATTGCTCTGAATTCAACGCTGTTTACGTGCCATTACAGTCGAGTTGGCTTTGCAATTGACCCGCCCCCACTACGCTTTTTTTCAAATTCAAATGACAAAGCAGTTTATTGTAATTTAAGTTTTGTTTGATATTACTTATTATTGTTACATTTTAGTATTAGTTTATGTAAGTTGACATAACTGTCTAGATGATCTTGGTGCCTCCTATTTCTTTTTTTTTTTTCTTTAAATAAGTAATCCTATTATGTGCTGCATACCTCCCTCGTCATCTTTCCCCTATTTCCCCTAACTATTAGAACTACGAAAGTAGTTTAAATTATCAAGTGAAATTTAGCCTATCTTATTTTTATACAGTGGCCCCTCCACCTGAAGTTTGGCCCACTACAGCACGCAAATTTCGCTTTGTAATTTAGTTTTGTCGATGACCTTTTTTTTGTCCGATTGGTCTTATTTGAACCATTAAAATTTCTATCTAAATCAATGAAGAAAGTTATTATTATTTTCAAACGTATAGATACCCTTAGGTAAATATAACCACTCGTAGATAACGCCAAACTCAACATCACCTCTTACATTAGCTGATCAGTGTCCGGCCATTTTGCCCCTGGTCAATTCCTAGACCAAACGACAGTGTAGTGGCACGTATGTTTAGACTGCCTGAAACATCACTACCACCTAATAGCCCTCCATCTTATTAATACTCAAAGGATACAACTACAACTTCTTGGATAGCTACCTACTCATCTGCCATCTCCATAAATGGACATCGTCGATTTTACCAGGCTCAACAGTGTAATAAAGAATAAACACAAAACATAACAACTTAAATGAGCATATCAAAAGAAAAGAAAAAAAAAACCCGGAGGGTTTTGTAAGTAGTCTAACAAAAACACACAGAAAGGATATCGAGCGGTGTAGAAAAAAAAAGGAATGGGCAGGGACCCCCAACAAGTTGTCCTTTCCTCGCAGGAAGTTAGGTGTAGAGTTGCTCCCCCCCCCCCCCCCCCCCCCCGACAAGATCCTACACCCAACCCACTGACACTTTTATACCTGAGCTCCTCAGTGATACGAGGCAGGTAACGGTCTATATATAAAGTAACACCCACGAGGAAGTTATTATCTAGTTAGTAGACAATTTAGTAGCGATGCTAATAAAAAATCTTAATTGAGTAAAAGACACAAGTTGGTCCACTTCACGGAGTCGGCTTTGAAAGCATATTGTAATAAAGTCCCCCCCCCCCCCCCCCCTTCCTTCATCATCATCAATAAACTTTCTGTTTATATGTATACATCATTTCTGAAACTATCATTGTATTCATAGATAGATAGTTTTATTTGCCATCACACATTAGTGCATAACAATAGTCAAAAACAAACAAGCTAAATAACAAATGAAAATTCTCTCAAATGATCAAACTAGCACACATTAATATACCTATGCAGTCACAAAATGTTATGGATGAACTATATTTAAACAGTCATAAAAAAATAAAATAAATAAGAAGAAAACTAAAATGTCGGCTGCCGACTAAAAAGGTGGCTTGGCCGGGACGCCCCGGCCAAGCCCGGACCCAACCCACCATGGCGGCCTCCCGAGGGTGCACAACTATTTCTGGATATGCACCTCTAGACACGATCATAACAATCGCTCCACCGGAAAGCAAAAAAACCAGGCGAGACCGCCCCCGGGCCGACCGAGAGTACCCGAAGCCAAAACACAGAAAGCCAACAATCATACAGCCAAACATTCTATAAATGACAAACATACTAAACATTCATTCATAAAATTCATCAATAAAACTATCATTCATAAAATCAATAAACAATAATAATAAAAATATATATATGTATAAAAACTAAACTATTTGAAATTTAACAGCAATGCTTCTAATCTTATCACAGTTCATCTCAAAGCTAGCTCGAGTACTCTTAAAAAAATTCCTCGGCTGCTGACATAAAATTTACAATGGCTACAAGTCAACCCTAAAACTAATAATATACAAACGAAGATAATAAGATAGGAGACAACACTTCGTCTGTCTTACATACAATGTCCTCAAGTCATGCCCTTAAGTCTTTTAAAATTTAATTGCCTTTCTGGATTCATCTACATTTATCGCTTATTCCGTCAAATTTTTGGCTTGCGAGATGAGTACATCTGTCCCAACTATTTCTGATACCAAGACAATTTAATATATAGGTACTATGTCGGATTAAATTTTCCTGGGGCTTACAGCGGTCTTGCTCAGTTTCGTTAGTTTGATTGTGAAAGGTTACTACATTAGGTTACTACATACAGTACTTACAGCCACTGCGCATGCGCGAATGTAAATTCCTTTTACCCATTACAACTTTTACAGTTTCCATACAAATTCAATGAAATTTTCAGGGATTTTTTTATCGGCTTTATCAACAAATCAGATTTTAGGGTTACAGTATTGGCATCCAGTAATATAATAATTAGTTAGAATAGGTGGTATTTTTATTTACTTGGTTTCATCAATGCTTTACCATACTTAAATACTAAATTCGCCAACAGCACAAACAAGGAAAATCAAAGTAAAATATATTAGTATCAGTTTAAGGAATTTTCGTTTGCGCATGCGCACAACATAGTTACTATTATTCTAAGAGATGGAATTCAGAGAAAAAGTTAATCTTCATTCTTAAGTACTGACAATTCTAGGGATTAGAAATACTTATTGTACAACTGAAACTTAGGATTATGTTAGGATTATGAGCGGATTGGCTGCAAACAAACATAAAACCAAATTTGTTCCGAAAGGTTTAAGACGCAGTAGGGAAGTAGTAGTAGTAGTGAAGGGTAGTTTTTCATCTTAATGATTTCATGCACTTAGGTAGGTAGGAAGCAAAACGGTGATATAATTGGCTGTCAGCGGTGAAAAATGGCCACGAAATTTAATGATTGATAGCGGTTTATTATAGATTACTATTGTAACTCAATTGGTGTGTAATTAAACGATTGCCGTAGATAAAGCGTATCATCGGCGAATTTAGATTGTCGTCCGCAATCGACACCTTTTTCACGAGACAATAACGGTTACAGGCAGAGAACGATAGATAAACGACCATTCCAGTTGTCGTTAACTAAAATGGTTATGTTAGTGGGTACTTGATGTTTGAGAGATGTACACCTGAAACTGCAGGAATCTAATAATCTTATATTATGTAACCACACATTCGGGATTATCGAATTTGACGTCAGGTACTTCAAAGGAAGACGTAAGTAGAAATTATAATTGTTTGTAATCAGATTGTGTAATCTGTAGGAAGAAACCGTAAGTACTTCACAAGAACAAGGGGCGATTACGGGACTATATTGCGATGGACGGTTGGGCTAAGCGATATGACGGAAGGAGGTTTAAAGCGACAAGCGTAGGGGCTGGGCATTTAAATCCGCCCTTTAAACTGTGGCAACGCTCCTTGGAAGCCGTGGACAGGAGGATTTCCACCCTCCTAAGCTCCATTTAGCAAACAACCTACCAATAAACTGCGACTATCAATAAATAGGTAGGGTATTATATTAAACCTATTAGGGTACACCTAACCAAACAATATACATAATAAAAAAGGAGGATATTAATAATAAAAAGACTAAATAGTACGAAACATCACCTTTACAGATCTCCTAAATATTTAACAGCGTAGCGTATACAACTAAGTTAACTAAGTTACTACCATTTCCATAATATTCAGACATAAACACACATGTTTAAATTCTATAATTTTTGGCAGGTTTTATAGATTTTTATAAGCAATTTTAATGACATTTTAGAACATCGTTTCAGTCAATACAAATCAAACTGTCAGCACGATTTGGGCAGAAATTCCTCAATGTTCTAGTTCATAGCCAATAACCTATTTCTCAGTAATATTCTAATAAAAATATATAAATGTAAAGGTCTTCTTTCATCTTTTTTAGAACATTTTGTGAAATTTTAATAAAATTGTGAGGTAAAAAAGTGATGCCCATCAAACTCACCCGTTCTTTAAGAATGCTTTATTTGATTACTTTATTGTACGAAATTTGATGATATTTTATTTCGTTCAGTTTGAACCTATGAACCCTTGTATCTCTGAATTCATTCAAATGTTTGGTAGGAATTAGACTGCATTTTTAAATAATTGTTCTATAAACTAGGTATGTATTGCTTATTATTCAGTCCTAATTAATAAAGGAATTATTGAATATTCATTTTTTCGATCAAAAGTTACTAATAGATCTATCAGGATTGATGATACCCACTTAAGTACCTAATTGACAGGTTGACATGATATCGACTTGATTAAAAGTTCCGAGGATCGGTAAAATAATTTGATTATTCGTTGAAAAACTTGAATCACGACCAGTTTAAAGCAAAAATTGATATCAGGATGACAGCGTTAACACAAGATCAAACCTTGGAGAGCGTATGCCTGTGCACCCCATTGACGCGTTAAAGGTTAATGAATTGATTTGTGAGATGATTTGAATACCGTGATATTCCAATAGGTAACTTCAATTAGTCGAGTTATTGGTTGGCACGGTAATCAATTACCCCGAAATAATTAATTTAATTAGGATCCGCCTCGAGGGTAATTGAGGGTAAGTGGATTCATCATTTTTTACACTGTTGACTAGGCTTGTCACGGGACGGTACGAGGAGGGACTACAAAAAGTCAACTTGTTGATTCATTACTTGTGAAGCGTTTTTGAAGTATGATAGCCAAATAAAGGAATTTAAAAATAAAAAATAAACTAAAAAAACTCTTATAATAATTATGAAGAGAAACTAAACTGCATTCTATACGCTCCGCTTCATTTTGCAGTAACATTATTTTCATTTGGGCTGTCGAATTAAATTTTTTGATAACAAGCGGTAAATAGGTACTCTAATTTTTATTGGTGATCTAAAATACAATAATGTCAGTGTTCCAAAATGCAATTTTGCAGTTTTTCCGAAAATTTTACTTTGATTTTTAACTGTTTTGAAAATGTGTATAAAAGAGGAATAAGTGAAAGCTGAAGGACGTACAGGATGTAACATTATGGACAAACAGATTTCAAGGGCACTAAAAGAAAATCTTGAAGATGAGAGTTTACGTAATGCGAGACGAGAGTCACTTCGCCGTTGCCCTAGATACCATTTAGAGCGATCTGTCAAGGGGAAAATCCCAGGGCCGGTTTTGATTGATTTTGAGGAATTCGATGATGAGGGACTTGATTGAATGAAATTAGGGTGATTTTGGGATAATTGAGATTTTTTTGGGAAATTTAAAATTTGGGAAAATGTGTAGGAAAAGTGACTTACTTGGTCATTTAGTGACTAGAAAGTAATCCAGGCCCTTTCTAGTGGGTTCCAGTGCGTTGAAATCGGAAGTTTTGAAAATCACGAGAGGAATGACAAATTAATCCCAATCACTTGACACTGAATTCACAGGGACTAGGAGCGCGGAGATGATATCGGGCGAAGGGCTGGCGAGTGACTGACTGGACGGGGCAAGAGGCGGCTACAGAGGGGGAGGAGGAGGAGGGGGCGGTAGTGGGGGGAGCCTAATCCACTTCCCCTCCTGCGGCATGTCATCCTTTACTCGAGAAGTAGGACCAAAAGGGGGGCAACGATGAAGGAGGGAGGGAGAAGAGGGAAAACACGGAAAGGGGGAGAGAATTCGGCGTGAAAGACCGCGACGACGGCCGGAACGGGCGCGGGGGGACGCGAATTGCCGGGCGGGGAAGGGGGGAATCCCCCAGCGGGATCTCTCCTGTAAATACCCCTAGAAGCCTTTAGAAACAGAAAAAGATGGACCCTTCTCTGGGGTCTTCTCAAGGCTGGTCAAGGAAACGTGCGCTACTAGCGGCCGATCCCCCCCCCCCCTCCCCCCTCGTTCCGGCCGACGATTACCCGTTCGTCGAACGACCCGGCGCGCGCTCCACGGGTCATACCGAAACGCGTACGTCGACCGTCACCTCCCCTCCCGCATAACCCGTCCTTCTCCATCTCATTACCCACGCTCCGCTCTGTCCTCGTCGCTCATTCCAGTCGATTATCATCTTCTCGACTAAACTCTTGTTTCCTTAATGTTACATTCACTGGACGTGAATGTAACAACCTACAAGAAAAGCGCTTATTTATCTATAGCTTTGCATAACATACATATCCCCCTTCCCCATTATATGTTTATTTACAAAACGGGCGATGCCCAATTACAATATTTTTAACAAAAAATTAATCTCTTGACGAGGAAGCAAAAACGGTACCTATTTCAGATCTTCTCGGTTTCAGATCGATTTCTATCTTTTTTTCTTCAGAAGTTTCATTTCTTTTCGTTGGTTTCCGTCAACTTAATTCCTTTGTTTTTTTAATGTAATAAAGTAATTGGGTTCGCCCGTACAAATGTAAATAAATAAATAAGTAAAGAAAAAACAATATAGGTAGGTATATGTATATATGAGGTAAAAACTACAAACAAATACTTCTTAAAGCTCAGATGAGTGCAAGCGATGTGGACAGAGATTTCAGGGCGGACGGTGCTTAATGTTTTCGAGCGGAAGGTTTGAGATGTCTGATCAAGGAAAAAGTCTAAGGCCCAATTCACACAGAACGGGCGTGTGGCGAAGACGTGGCACTGACCAGGCACGGACGTGGCGGTGACGTGACCCATGCAATGCACACAGAAGTGGCGGGACAGTGGCGAAAAAGGACGTAATAATCAAAAGGTTTCGTGAAGTACAACGTGGATTTTTCATCAAGCAGTGACGAAGATGATCGAGATGTGCTGAATTTGGTGTACTTGGCTGATCTGAACCAAAAAAGAGGAGATATTGGGTTCATCCATTGTGGCTGAAGAAGGGGAAAAGCGGTGGAACATTTAATGTTATGCGTGAGCTGAATATGTACCCAGAACGATTATTCAGGCGCAATTTTCTGCCAGGTCTGGTCTTGGGCGTTCCTTTTGCAATAATCCGTACGATTGTAATCAAATAAACACGGATTCTTCCTAACTTCTTCGCAAAATTCAATGTTGAATTCACCATCATCCCGCATTTTTATTGAAGTGACGAGTGGCACGGAAGTGGCGCGACCCTTCTCGAACGCCACGAGAGACGGCGAACGGACGTGGCAGGGGCCTGCGCCACGTCCCTTCTGTTAACATTGAGCCATTTGTTTACATGGAAAGACGCGGAAGTGACAAAAGTCTGCGCCACCTCTTCGCCACGCGCCCGTTCTGTGTGAATTGGGCCTAAAGCTGGATTTCGTTGGAGTATAAGATAGGTCTGACGACGGATTCTATTGAGAGGCTGTTCATAGAGGTAATTTGTTGTGGAGAATTGAATATGAAAAATGGGTTGATTACGGGAGTAAAAAGGTGGAATATAGAAGGTTGACTTCGGAAATGTGTTTGGGACAGTCGATCCGGTCATTCAACAAATTGAAAACGAACGACATGTCAGATACAAGGCGACGCTCTTCAAGGGTGGCGAGTCCACAGCGATCGGCTACGGTTCTGGAGCTATACTCTTCATGTGGTATGCGCAATTTATAACTCAGGTATCTCACGAACCTTCGCTGAACTCGATCTGGCCGCTCCTTATAAGTCTGATAATATGGTGACCATATGATTGAGCAATACTCCATTATTGGCCTTACGATCATTGAGTACAGTGATATTAGTGCTGGTATGCTGTCAAACCCAGTGGTGTTTCTCTTAATATAACCTAGAACACTCATTGCTCGACAGATCACAGAGTCAATTATGTGTTGAAAACGCCAGAATTGTGTCAAATATGACTCCAAGGTCCTTTGCTTGCTCAAAGCGATTTAGCTGCTGGCCACAAATTTTTATGATGATTATAGTATTATTTTCATGCAATAATCACCATTGCTTGTTCAGGGGGACAAAGATTCTCAATATTGATATATTTATCTAAAATTGAATCGGCAAAGATACAGACGTGGGTTGTTAAGCTGAAAAGTAAAACTCTTCGTACCTGTGTCCTAATATTGGGTCAGAAGGCGTGAAATTTATTGAAATTTAATCTAATGCTACTCAAGGACTGAATCAATACTTGTTCATATTAAAAACAGATTTCTCAGTAGTAGTTTTTGTGTTTTCAGCCATCCCAGGATGAGTTATTGGTTTGAGGGTGGAACTCAATAACGACTTTATCCAGGTTAGTTATATTTGATTTATTCGTACAACTAGTTTCGCCAGTTTGTGGCCTTTTCAGGAACTAATAATGGAAAGAAACAACCTAAATAAGTACTTAGGAATTCATCTGGGTGGCAGCTGGCAGCATTGTTATAAACTTGTTGTTAAGGTAGTAGTAGTAGGTACCTGTATGTATCTAGCATAAGTTTTACAGGAACCCCTGCGACCAACCTCTGCAAGTCTTCAGTCTTCTTAGCTGGCAATAGTGAAAGTAATGAAGATGTTTGTAATGAGAATATACGGGTTGGAGGAGTATCTTCTTCGATTTAATTATAGCATTTACAAGTCAAATTAACCTTTTTACAAGTCAAATTAACCTTTTTACAAGTCAATTTAACCTTTTTACAAGTCAAATTAACCCTTTTACAAATCAAAATAACCCTCCTTGAGCAATGCGCAAAAATCGTTGAAGGGCAAAGAAAAGGAACTGAATACCTACATTGAATACGACAAAATAGGTGTAATAATATTTAAAAAATGTCAATTTTCCAACAAAAAATATATCAACATTTTCCATCAAAAGCTCAATCAACAAAAATATATCAACATTTTCCAACGAAAAAATGAGGTAGGTATTCTTGAAGGTCAGAGTGAGAAGGAATACTGGTGTAGAAATTCATGAAAAAGGAATGCCAGGTAAACCCGTACTCTTATTTCTTTGCCCTTCAACGATTTTCGCGCATTGCTCAAGGAGGGTTATTTTGATTTGTAAAAGGGTTATTTTGATTTATAAAAGGGTTATTTTGATTTGTAAAAAGGTTATTTTGATTTATAAAAAGGTTAAATTGACTTGTAAAAAGGTTAATTTGACTTGTAAAAAGGTTAATTTGATTTGTAAATGCTATATAACTGGTGTTACCCATGTGACTCTTTTTTGGGTCATCCCAGGACCATCAACAGAATATAGTGTTTCCACTGCCCCGTTGGGTAATATGTTCATGTTGCGTTATTTTATAACATTTATGACACTCTAACTTGTTGCGTTATTTTATGACACTTTAAGTTGCAGCCGTTGTAAAGAGAGAGAATTAAAATGCATGCTATTATGGATATTAGTTGTGATATGATAAGGTTCCTGTTAACATGGACACTAAGGTGTTTCATGTAGGCTCATAAGGCAAAGGGTTTTAGAAATTTTTTTAGTCCTACTCTACTTGCAAAGTTAGTATCATGGGGTTACTAGGAAATTTGTACAATATTGTTATTCTTAATTACTTGATATTCTTATTTTAGGTATAAATAGTGTGGGTTTTATTTATACTATTTGTATTGCAATTGATATTATCTGTATTCAGGGTCGTCTAATTGCTAAATGTTCATTTAGTAGGCGGGTGCAATTATCTTATATGGTGTGACATAGTTTTGTATACCTATATTATTTGTTTATTATTATAGTAATTTTAAATTATCCTCATAGTTATAAGTGTATATAATATATTTAAGTTTTATTATTTATTTTCTTAATGGTGTTGCAGAGCAGTATTATGTTATTTACAGGTTTCCCAAATTTAACGTATGGCGTCACTTGTGTCCTAATATTGGATCTGAAGGTGTGCAATTTATTGTAATTGATCTAATGCTACTCAAGGACTGAATTAATACCTACTTGTTCATATTAAAAACAGAATTTTTAATGAAAAGTTGGTTAGAAGTATAAAATATCCTCCTAAATACCCAACTCAGAAAGTTATCCACGGTCTTTTCCCCGATATTTATCCTCAAACATAAATATCCGGGTATTTTACTTCACTAGGGGTAGCCGATTGGTAGATAACAGTATGGAAATTAATATTGAAGGACCTCACTGATATACCTACCTACCACAACCACAACATTTAAAGAAGTGCGTAATGTTCTCTGCCGTCATGTTTCTTAATCCATGTAATTTGCGGAAATTCAAACTACAAGTGAAACCTTTGCTTTATTGAGATGCTGAATTTCAATTAGCTCCGAAAACAACAATGAATAGAAGCCTATAAAAAGCGAATAAAAGCGAAATTATTGTGGGTAATTTAAAACGTTGAAGACTTACTAATATTATTCTTCCAGTAACGTCTGGCGTGTGGATGGTAATCGGGGAATCATTGATTTATAAAAGAGGGATCTAGGTTAAGAAACTATGAACACGTAAATGAAAATATGATTACTGAGTAAATATTGAATAGCCTACCTAATAATAATGATAATGATGAAGATGAATACCAACTAAAATTTACTTGAACTTGGATCAGCTGCTTACGAAGTCTAAGTTTTTAGTAGATGATTCGATCAAGCCCATGAGTAAAAATTGAAGCGCAAATCTTAGGAGTAGAGATTAGAGTACCTAGGTGGTTAGTGGGTATCTACTTACCTAGCAACTCAATAGGTAGCAAAAGAGTTCTGACTTTGGGGGTCTGCCTAGGTCTGTTTTTGGGTTGGGTGTGCCGAAAGTAACCCCTCCCCTTTTTCCCCCTATAATATTTGTGGGGGGGGGGGGGGGGGGGGGGGGATGCGTTAGTTTTGGGACAGCCAAGAGACCTGAAGGGACCATAAATAAATGCGTTGAAATGCTCATTCAAGTGGGTTCAAACCACAGATATCAAACCCGTCGTTTCAGCGCTAGTGCGATTCTGTTAGGAACGGGTTGTGTTGCCGCGAGGAAGAGGGTCCTCGTCCGGAGCTGATTTTTATCTTAAAAGGCAGAAACTGGTTAACAGGGAACAGCCACCTACGGATTATAGTGGGGAGAAAGAGGAATAACAAGTGCAAAGTTCACTTGCGAGAGTTCAGGGACCTCGCGGCCTAAGCCGTAAGTGGTTGTTGGGGTCGGTTTTGTGAGTCCTCTTCATTTCAGTGGTCTCTCAGAGCCAGACTTAACTTTCTCGAAGAGCCGAGTTCCTTAAAATGTACAATTTCTGTTTTCCCAAACGAAAAATTTAAATTATATTAGTAATCACAAGTTAATGATAATTATTGAGCTAAACCTATCACATATTGATGCCGATTCATTGGTCAGTTAGATGGGTGAAAACAAAAGATCAACCTCGCGAACATGTAGCATCTAATTTTAAATACAGAAATGTAAAAAAATACAGAAACGTTAGGTATTTATTTACTAAACAACTACACCTTCAGATGTGGAAGGAGAATGATGAATTAACCGCAATGGTGAATCTTCTCTTTCGCTAACGAGTCGCAATTGGAGTACACATTGGTATGCAAAATATGGTTTACTATTGCGGTCAACTGACTACGGTAAGCGAAGTATGAAAAGTGACACAAAAATTTGAGTTACGAAATTCGGTCATATTTTGATCGTTGCGCAAATCCGTTATACATTGTTGTTTCTCACCAGACCAATATAATATATGACTGACTGAAATCTGGTGCACAGCCACTTGGGGACCGCTGAAAGTGAACGCGAGGTAGTCAAATCAGATGTGTGAGCAATGAAGCTAACTTCTCTCCTGTACACCCAAGATCCGCGAAATTCGGTACACAGCCTGTTGGGGAGCGCAGGAATTGATTGCGAGGAAGTTAGAAAAGCTAGGTGAGCGATAAAGATAATTTATCTCCTGTATGGCCTAGAGTACTGAAATCTGGTGCACGCAGCTTTTTGGGGGCCACTGACAGTTAGTGATCGTGAGGTAGTCAAATCAGATGTGTGAGCAATGAAGCTAACTTC
This sequence comes from Adelphocoris suturalis, assembly GCA_030762985.1. Lineage (NCBI taxonomy): Eukaryota > Metazoa > Arthropoda > Insecta > Hemiptera > Miridae > Adelphocoris > Adelphocoris suturalis. The sequence continues at coordinate 89,699,177 of CM061041.1, read as the reverse complement.
TCTCCAGTACATCCTAGAATCATGAAATTCGGAACACAGCCTGTTGGCGAGCACAGGAAGTGATTGAATGGTTTTTGATAAGCTCGGTGAGTGATAAAGATAATTTATCTCCTGTATGGCCTAGAGTGTTGAAATCTGGTACATAGCTTTTTGCGGACCAATGAAAGTGATCGCGAGGTAAGTCAAATCAGATGTGTGAGCAATGAAGCTAACTTCTCTCCTGTCATCCTACAGCCCTGAAATTTCGAACACAGCCTGTTGGCGAGCGCAGGAAGTGGTTGCAAGGAAGTTAGAAGTTATGTGAGCGATGAAGATAATTTCTCTCGTATACAGCCTAAAGTACTGAAATCTGGTGCACATCCACTTGGGGACCGCTGAAAGTGAACGCGAGGAAGTCATATCAGATGTGTGAGTAATGAAGCTAACTTCTCTCCTGTACACCCAAGATCCGCGAAATTCGGTACACAGCCTGTTGGGGAGCGCAGGAATTGATTGCGAGGAAGTTAGAAAAGCTAGGTGAGCGATAAAGATAATTTCTCTCCTGTATGGCCTAGAGTACTGAAATCTGGTACACGCAGCTTTTTGGGGGCCACTGACCGTTAGTGATCGTGAGGTAGTCAAATCAGATGTGTGAGCAATGAAGCTAACTTCTCTCCAGTACATCCTAGAATCATGAAATTCGGAACTCAGCCTGTTGGCGAGCACAGGAAGTGATTGAATGGTTTTTGATAAGCTCGGTGAGTGATAAAGATAATTTATCTCCTGTATGGCCTAGAGTGTTGAAATCTGGTACATAGCTTTTTGCGGACCAATGAAAGTGATCGCGAGGTAGTCAAATCAGATGTGTGAGCAATGAAACTAACTTCTCTCCTGTACATCCTAGAACCCTGAACTTTGGAGCACAGCCTGTTGGCGAGCGCAGGAAGTGGTTGCAAGGAAGTTAGAAGTTATGTGAGCGATGAAGATAATTTCTCTCATATACAGCCTAAAGTACTGAAATCTGGTACACAGCTTCTTAAGTGATCGCGAGGTAGTGAAATCAGATGTGTGAGCAACGAAGCTACCTTCCCTCCTGTCCATCCTAAAACCCTGAAATACTGTACACAGGCTGTTGGGGAGGGCAGGAAGTGATTGTGAGGAAGTTAGATAAGTTAGGTGAGCGATAAATATAATTTCTCTTCTGTATGGCCTAGAGTTCTGAAATCTGGTACACAGCTTCTTGGGGACCACTGAAAGTGATCGCGAGGTAGTGAAATCAGATGTGTGAGCAATGAAGCTAACTTCTCTCCTGTACATCCTAGAACTGTGAAATTCGGTACACAGCCTTTTGGGGAACGCTGGACTTGATTGCGAGGAAGTCAGATCAGCTGGGTCTTCTTTCCGACGTAACTTTTTGCAAGGACTTTGAAAAATCAAGGAAAGAAAACTAGCTACCTACCGAAGAATAGTGCGGGTAGTGTCCCTATTCTTTGAATTTCATAAGTTTTTATATAAAATTATAAATATCTGCTCGTTGTGCAAAATATTGACTCCGAACAGACCTGCGCATGTTCGGAGTACATTGTACCAGCTTGTTACAGCAAACTCGCAGCTTTGAACCATCTGCTAGAAGGTATGGTCCAAATCATAATATCATAATAAATTATGCGAAGTGAAATAAATATTTATATGAACTATGCAAATCGCAAAATACGTGGAAAAGCGCTAAGACTCACTATGAAAACTACAAGAAGCCAACAACTGGGAAATATTTCGAAGAAAGTGAAATAGGCGGAACACATAGTTTTATTGCACTATTTGGAAGTGACCAAATTGATATACCTAATTCAAGACAGATTGGCAAATTGATTCTGTTTTTTTAATCGTTCTCAGTATTTTTGTAATTAGTGTACAGTTTCTGTTTAAATTTGGAGTACGTACCTGGAAATGTTTGTACTTAGGGGAAAATTCCAGACTAAATAAATAATGAAAATTATATTATGTACTTATGAAATATTATGGTAAAAGAAACGTTGGTAAGTTTTTGTCAAGAAGTCTAGGTTAGGTAGAAATTTCGGTGATGGGACTTTTTGTTTGAAGTAAATAAAAAAGCTGATGCAATTCTTCTGAAGGCTGTCTCACTAAGTAATTGTTAGTTCTGCGACCGAGCGACGTAGTATCGAGAAGGTTTTTCGACGGGAAAGCTGTTGGGTCGAGTCTGTTCCCCTCAAGTTGGTCGGCGACCCCAAGCTTCAGCTTTCACTGCTCTCCACTCGTCTTTCTGCGTACCTACAGCACCTGTCTGGCTCTCTTCGTGATGATCCGTTGATATGTACCTACTCATGACATAATTGTGTATACAAGTTACATACACACATACACCCAGATATATACATTTTCATGAAATGTATAGATATGGGTTCAGGTTGAACAAAATACCCATCCTAGCATGAGTTTCAGAAATTGATTTTCAGGGTGACTGCAAGACTTTCCCTTCACCCTTCGGGTTAAGTAAGGAAAGTAAAAAACGTGAATTCAGATTTTTTGTCTTCGTTCTATTCAGAACAGTTTCAATTCACTTCTCGTGTCGTCTTCATAAAATATTTTGGCTCTTAACCGATCCAAATGTTCCATCATGACGTTCCATCGTTGTCTAACCCCATTCACTCAGGAGTACACAAGTGGTGGCACATTGTTCATAAACGTGTAGTATCGATAAAGGATCTTGGTCTGATTCTCGATCCCTAACTCACCTTTTTGGACCATACCACATCTGTTTCGACTAGAGGAATGTCGACTCTAGGGTTCATAAAGCGAAATACCAGAGAGCTTAAGCATGTGCCTGCAGTGACGACTCTATATATTATGTCATTAGTTATCCCAATCATGGAATACGATTGAGTGATGTGGAGTCCATATTATAAGAGCCATGTCAACTAACATGAAAGAGTTCATCTCCCTACGCTACGTGGCTTACAAGCTCTATGTTCTTTGGAACGAGGTGAGCTAAGATCCCTGTGGAGTGATGTGCTCCCAAAAGCCAGGAGATTCTTATCCAATCTATCATTTTTCTAAAAGTTGCTGCTTGGCCATGTGGACTCCTCATCCATCCTGTTGAAGGTTAATTTCCTGCTCTCTCGTCTAGGCTCGCGCTCTACAGATCTGTTCTGAGTACCATTCACTGCAATAAACTTTATGTACCATCACCCTCTGTCCCGGCTGCCTAGAGAAGCAAACTATGTTACCTATAAAGCAAAGCAGAAGCAAAGCAAACCTGAAATTGACTTTTTTTAAATCTTTACCCTCTCTACGTAGAAGATTGTTAAGCTTTGTGTGTGTTAGCCCTATGTTCGGTCCTAATTATGTCTAAGCCTGTTTCTACTTTATTATATGGTATTTACTTATTTATTCTTTTCAGAGCGGGCGTTCCTCTGTTCTTTCTCTATGTACTTCAATCTTTTGTATTCTTCTACTTCTATTACTGTTTTATTGGGATTGTCCGTTTTGAATGATAAATAAAAAATAAATAAACTAGTTTTAACAAGCTTGTGAGTTGTTAAACTGGTTGTTTAACTACCATGGAGTTTGTTCAATGTTGTTTTTATCTCAAAGGTTATATAACATTGCCTCTGGGTCGATGGGGGTTTCCGCAGGTTTTCATCGGTGCATTTTGAATTTTCGTAATAATATTACGTTATATTACTCAGAACCATTCCAAGTAGACGAGCGAAGTCTCTACTGTGACTCGGCTAGCATTTGTCACTGTGCGTGAGTGTTCCTCGCCGCAGGCCGCAATGTTGGAGCTATCAACTTGAAATTGGGTAGGTAGACTCTTTAGATATCCGCAATTAGCTGTTTAATTTTTGGTAACGATCCGACGACAGGAACATGTCGTCACACACGTCAGTCATTGCCTAATCATCACAAATCAAGTTTGGTATAGTTTTCGCCAAAAAACCACTATAAAAACGATAAGTTCTCGAACAATCAAGTCGAGTCATGAGACTCCATAGACCCTGACTTGCTCTTTAATTCGACTACCCACCGCGTGGGATTCCCAGTGCTCCAGTCGCCATGAGATTCCTTTTACACGGATCAGTTTTTTGCTTAGATCAGTGGTCTGGATGCTTGCTGCGCTCGCATCTCAAAAATACATAACATCAAGTCTTCAATCCCTTAGTAAAAATTCAGATTAGTTTGTCAGGGTCTAGAGTCTCGTGACTCGACTTGATTGTTCGAGAACGTCTGGTAGGTACTATAAAAGCTTTAAGAGTTGTCGGTGACTACGATCGTCGTCAAATCAACTGAGAATCGAGTTTGGTATGGGGTTTTTAATAGTTTCGGTCTCATAGAATCGAGATTAAAAAGCGAAGTCGAGTACAGTATACAAGACAACCAGTTTTTCAAATTTTGTGAGGAACTTGGTCAGCGGACCAACTAGGACTTAGATATAATTTACCTTTGAAATACGTTTATGCGTGGGGTTTTATGTCATTTTCCATTCGAACCCTTCACTCAACTGCAAGAGGGAGTGAAAACGAGTCAATCCAAACGTCCTTTATTACCCTACTAGTTGTTAGCGTTGATTGAGCCCTATTTACCCTGTTTCAAAATCCCTCTGCTCACCCTTCTATTATATTACACGACTAGATGACGGAAGGGAAAGGGGTTAGAGGGGGGTTAAGGTCCAGAGGGTTAAAACCGACCCACACAATATAGGTTAATCAACAATAGGGCGGTTCAGCAGGGATGTTGAACGATGGGTTGAACAAGGACCGAGGCGAGACTCAACATTCAGCCTCCGCGCCGAGTGTGGGAGCACAAACCGCGGCGAGCGTTTGCGGATTGGAGGATGTTTGCATAGCTAAATGCAGGCCCGTCACCTCTTGCCCATCACCCCCTTCCTATAGCCCCCTTTATTTCCCCTACTCCATTCAACAGCAGCATGGACCCCCCCCCCCCCTCCTACCATCGTCTGAACCACACCATGGAAACCCTCATCAACCATTTAACCCTTTATAACGGACAAATCAATACTAAATCCCGGCTCTCTTTCTGCAATCATCATCCACATCGCATCTTACCTATAGTTTTTATAAGCAAATATCACGGCCCAGCAATAATACTTATCTAACTACCAACTTTAGTGTGTAGGAATTTCTGATTTTTGATCTAAGAATCGGATTCTGCATCTTTGAAAACCCCAGGCTGCAAATTTCCAGCTTAAAACCCCAAATGTTTTGGACAGAAAGCCGATAGAAAGAAACGGGATTGACATCATAGGTGGACGGTGCTGCCCCCTCCCCCTCTCAGGTGGAGGACACAAAGGTGAGGACGTTCCAATATGACACCACTCCGTTTTCATACATCCCTGTTTCAGCCACTTGCAAACATCCAATACCCTCCACATTGCATCTTTTTGAAAAGCACTCGGTAAGATCAGTATTTCTGATAGAATGGATCTTTTTTGGTAAAATATATTTTCCACCATAATAGATTCATAATATATGAAATTCGGTTAGTATGATACGTGTACACTTAGGTATCTGGTAATGTTATATCCATTGTCTTATTGTTGATTGGACGGATTTGAAAATTATAGGAAACCGCCCAGGAACTAACCCGCACAATCCCTCAAAAATTCATCGGAAACGGACTGCAACTTGGTGTCGTTATGGGCTGACAAGGATTTACCACAGACAGACAGACACGGAACCGAAATTGATCAGCAAGCTCTAAAACACAAGAAGCAAGTGGAAATGTTAATTTTGGAGGACACAATTTTTTTTCGATTTCAATCACGAACACAAAGCTTCCCTACTGTTGGTAGTGAGGAAGCAGAATACGCAACAGATTGTCCCAAATCACGAAGCTTGGAAAAAAATAAATTATTAAATAAACACTAATAAAATCTAACTTTTTAAGTAGGAGTGTACCAGACTCTTATATAGTTCGACTAATATCCAGGATTGTTTACAATGTTTACTTTCTGCAACGTTTTGATGGATTGGGACCGCCATGAATCATCCTGCACAAACCTAAACACTTGTATTTCCTAAACTAGTTTCGTAATTTTAAGCACATTGGATTTTTACCTTTTGTTCAGCTAAATCAAGAGTTTCCCCTACTGTGCGCCTCTTGCTGGTGGCGCGAAATGAGGAGCTGTTGACGAGGGTAAGTGGTAAATTTGTCCAAATAATCTGAATTTTTACTAAGGGATTGACTACTTGATGTCACGCATTGCGAGCTTGTGAGCATCCAGACCACCAAACTATACACACCATTCTGACCTATAGGTATGTCAAACTAATCCAAATTTTTTCTACTTGATTTTATTAGGACATTCTGACCTGCATGTCCAACTAATCTGAATTTTTACTAAGGGATTGACAACTTGATGTTATGTACTTTTGAGCTGCGAGCTTGTGAGCATCCAGGCCACCAAACTATACAAATCATTCTGATCTCAACTAATCTGAATTTTTACTAAGGAGACCACCTTTTTTATTTTTTTTTTTTTTTTTCAGATCACCATCTGGACTACCATCTGTCAAAACTTGATCCCGTACGCATCTTTCGCAAGATTCCTGGTATACGCTTATTTCGCTATATAGGTACGCATCTTTCGTGGATCCCGTTGCTGGCCGCTCAAATACGCTAGTGCAGTGGACGATGGTCCATTGAATACAAGAGAGTTGGATTTTCGTCCGTTGGCTTACGCTGCCAGTCGACGACTGGCCTTACTTTTACTTTTTTTTTTAAATTTATTTATTTCCATTTCATAATACAGTCATATAAGTTTAACCAAAAATAATAATTAAAGATAACAAAAATACAACACATGTCTCAAGTGAAATAAAATATTCGGAAATGTAATTCCCCATATGGGCACCCGTGTTGGGGAATGAGCAACTTGCTCATCGCTCGGTAATTACCAAAAGCCTAATGAAACTGTACAAAGTGTAAGTACCTATATTATTTCAATCGAAATTTTAATAATGGTGGTAGCAGAATTACAATATTTTGGTTTATTATTTCCAATAATAAGCCTATGTGATCGTATAGCAAAAAAATTTTATAACCCCCCCTCAAACTTTGTCACTTTACGTTTCAAGGTGCATAGAATCCAAATTTGAAATGTCCGTCCGCCGTCCGGGCCATAAAAGGCCTTAGAATTGACTTAAAAAATCTGTTCTTTCGCACATAGACTCCACTTGGGGTCTAGTTGGTCCTAACTTCTCGCCAGCTCGATCGCTCCACTCTCATGGGTGCTATGAGCCAAAAATAGGTGAAAAAGTGTCTTTTTTTTTTGTATATTTCAAGTTGTATAGAAATTGGAGATTTATGAGTGAAAAGAAAATGTTAGCTATTAATTTTATGAAGAAAAAAAGTATTCTAAATGATACTTTTCTATTCAAAAAGAAATTTTGGATTTTAGGCTATTTTTTGCAATTTTATAGATTTTTAAAACAAAATTTAATGAAGTTCAAGTTTTTAGCATAATTTCGTACATAAATTTTTGAATGTTCTATTTCATAGTTGATAAACTTTATTTGACCAATCTTATGCTAAAAAATATCAATTTAACAATTCTTAGCCATTTTCAGTGATTTTGTCAGCACATTTTTTGAAATTTGACCAATTAGATGATATCAATATACAGTATAGGTAACACTTTTATGTGTTGGAAAGATGACTTGGTAATAAATTGCTTTGTTTATCAACTATATTAAAAAGCGTAAAATTGTGAGATTCCGCTGCTGTAATGGATTGAACCCATTTGTGAGGTCCGAAGCTCCGAGTTCCGATACTAAACATACTATAAGCGGCGTTTAATAATTATGGACCAGAGATCTACGTAGAAGGGCTGTCTAATACATAAATAATAAACCTTTGTGTAATAATTTGCAGCGTTTTTATTCCATGTAGTTATACCTACTTATATTATGGTTCTAACTACTTGTAAGAAAATAATTTTTTTAAAACAATTTTTATTTTCTTAGGGTTATTTCTTAATTGCTCAATTAACTCAACTCTAATTGTATTAGGAAAACTATTGAAAGTTAGAATGCCTTGATAGGGGAAAAATTTTTGAGAAGCTGTAAAGTTCAATTTTGGAAGAGATAGTGAGTCGTTATTAGCAAACCGGGTAAAAATAGAGTGGGTCGGAGTAGAAAATTCACTACTTTTAACTAACTGCTGTACTGCAGCTTTCTTGTACATATCGCGGAGATTCAAGAGATTTAGCTTTACAAACAAAGGACTTGTATGGGCTTTGCTGTCTAATTCAGAAATATTTCTGGAGTACAACAATCTTGTGGAGAGTACTTTATTGGTCAGAGATCAGCGTCTTCGTCTAACAGATAGGATGGTGGAATCGGACGTGGAATCACGTTGACGTGCCACACCCTCAAGAGAGGGCCTATTTGCCCACGAGGAGGTTGTGAATACATCCGGACAAAAGCTACTCGAGGATGACACCTGCGAGCCGCGACCGGCTATCAAAACGGGCCAGCTGGCATCATCAGGGCGATTGTTTGTGAAACGATCTGATGAAGATGAAGGGAGGACGCCCGCAGGGGGGAGCGCTCCATGCGGTCGGAAGTAGGAACTAACTAAGTAACCCCCCTTCTCACACACGTCACTTATCAACAACGGGTCGCGAGTCCGGACGGCGACAGGGCCGGACGCCCGGCGCGGCGTCGAAGAGGAAAGATGGGGCAAATTAGAACCTGTCCAGCCCTCCACTATCCTGTATTTACAGAGCAAGGGAGATAAGATGGGCCGGGGGTCCCACTGCTCTGTTTCCCCAATAAAAACACTGCAAATTGATACGAACAGGTTTTAAAAATTTACGAATTAGTTGGGTTGTTGCCATGCTTGTAGAAAGGGGTTGTGGAGGTGAAGTGCAGAAACTGGCGTAGTAACTTATTTGTATTGTAGTTTGCAAGTAGCTAGATAGTTTAATCTTGAGTGTTTATTTTAGATATTTCTTTAAAAAAATATATAATTTTAAACTAAGAAACATTTAAAATGCAAACCTACAACCTACCTACTTGCAAACTACAATATAATCACTAAACCAAATATTACTCACCTTACTCACTTTCCTTCTTGAAGTCCTTGCGCTGGACGTCATAAGTTTACGCTTGGCGTATTATTTTGTAGTCATGATGAGGCCCGAAGGGGCGAAAGCGCTTGACAAAATAAAACACTGAAAAACTGATTGAGGACGCCAGTTTCTGCACCTCACCTCCACAAACCCTTACTAATTCACGAATTGGTGAAAGCAGCAGTTATTAGCTAGTTATTGAGAAAGTAACTAAAGTTATAGCCATTTCTTCTATTGATTTTTGACAGGCTAAACATCTCATAAATGCTATCTTTCATGAATCTCAATGGGTACGCAGAGAATTTTGTGGTTCGAAAAATACGTGATGAACAATAATTGTAGAGCCAATAAATTTTGACATGTTTCTTGTTTTTAGCATGGCCCATGATTTTAATCTTTGCAGGACCGCAGGACGAGCAAACGTAGTTGAACCACTTATCCAGGTCGAACCACTTATCTATTTATTTTATTTATTTATTATTTTATTTTTATTTTTTAATCGTAGCTCCGATACCACTAGTGTTACGGAGCTGTGGTACCTATCCTTTTGGGTAGTCCAAAAATGTTCCAATTTGTTTTGCTGATTTTTATTTGCTTAAAACTTAGTATCAGGAACCACGAAAACACATTGTTGTTAGGTATCCGGTTTCGGCCCAGACTGCCCGGTGGTTTACCAAGCTGTCCGAGCGAAAATTGAAATCGCGTTGTACGCCAAATCTCCGGTTTTCACAAAATGATCAGCACATGCCTGGTTGATTTATTCAAACTATGCAACTTCTCTCTAGTCACGTCGCTTCGCCGTCGGGTCTGTGTTCGACATGCCTTTGATCATTCGCGTTGAGCTTCACAATTTTTGAGAGACATTATTTTCTTGAACTTTAGCAGTAGAGAGTTATTTTAGACATTTTTCTTCGTCTTGATGTTACCTTTGATCATAACTCTATATGTAAATCTCCCAAATCATGAACTTTCATATTCTTGTCACATTCTTTTACAAAAAGGACCTCTTGATCTTTTCAGTTGGCCGTTACTTGAGCGCTCCTCCTTCAAGTTTTACAGGAAGGTAAATTGACCTAAAATGTTGGAGATGATAAATCAAGTAGCTACCTAGTTTAAAATTTATACTGCACCTAGGTGATTTTAGTAAAAATATAGCAACAATGCAGCGCAGCTTGCTATGAACTTGGGACTGTATAATTTTGTGATGAGTTCTATGAACCTGCCATTCCTCCAAATGGATGACTAAATCCTCAGAAAATGGGAATAATGTGCTAAAAAATAAAATTTGACAGAAATGCGGTAAAAAAGAAAAAAAGAAGAAGAAAAAAAAGAATAAATACAATAAAATGAAAAACGCGACGGAATCAGGGCGGTCAGGTTTATCGACATTTGAATGGTTGTTTCCAGCCAATGGAATTGCGGTATAAACTATAAACTCTTGATAGTACAACATCGATATATATATATATATATATATATATATATATATATATATATATCGAATAGAAAACCTATATGTATCAACTTTTAACCCATATTTTTGTACCTTTTGTGTTTGTACTATAGCTAGTATTTGTATTTTAAAAAATCTGAATATGTACTGATTGGGATTGAAATAAATAAATAAATCATTTTTAGCATCTAAACCTCAAAGAATGATAGCCTGCGTGAGAGCTTACTCGAGTATTTATTTTTCTATTCCTCTCCCTTGCACTAGTGACTTCTCAGGTTCCAGCCCCATTTGGAGCTCTTCTACTCACCGGATTTTGATTTTTTTAAATTTCCTTAATTAAGTCTATCTACAAATTTCGGGGGAAAAAAAATTGTAGTGATTCCTGACCTGTGATATAATGTGAGGCAAAGAAACAGAAGTTAGTGAAAAAAACGTTGTTTATTTCCTCGAAAAATGAAGAGTTACAATGATGAATCCATTTCGACATCAACAGTAACAAACAATAACAATAAACAACAGCAGCAACAATAACAACAGTAGCAATAATTATTATTCAGAGCCGCTGAGCTCTACTACGAACTGTGATATCTGATCTGTGATATATTTATGTACATCCAGTCGTAGATTTATTTCACTTCACTGATTGTATAAAACAGCATGAACATGTTATTTCCCTATCTTTCATCTAGTCTTAGTTGTATTATTTTATTTTTGGGTTTTTTTTTAAATCCACTTCGGGGGCTAAACAGAGGTCATCACTGTATGCCTCATTTTTTTTCTCCCCTCCGAGTTGCCAGTAAAATCCATGATGACGCTCCTTTTTAGTCAAGGATGGCAACATGGCTCCCCTTAGAATCGTGCCACTTCCAGTGTCCCTTAAGACACCGCGTTCAATGCTGCTAATTACCCTTCTGGTTGAGATGCGGCTTTAACCTTAATTAAAAAAACAAAAAAAAAAAAAAAAAAAAAAAAAAAAAAAATTAGACCGCTAGTAACCCTTCTGATTGAGGTGCGGCTTAGCTTAAACCTAAAGAAAAAACCTAACAATAATATTGTTTGTTACTGATGATTACCTAACCGTCGGATTTAACATTGCACCTAACTATTTATTTTTCCTGGAAGTTGACAACGTTTTTTCACTAACTTCCTGTTTGAAATGGGTTTCCACAACTTCGTCGCGAGTGGTTTAGTTCGTTTATTGTGGCCTTATGTTTTATTATGAAGGCCGCGGCGGGAATCTCATCAATAGAACTGACTCGAGAACCTTAGTTGAAGGAAATTACCAAAGCGAGAAATCTTATCCTAATCAATTGTAAGTAAAAGATATTAGGACGGAGAGTGCATTCACCGGCTCCCCCTTTGCAGTACTACTCGTTCGAAGAACATGGCTCTCAATGGTTGTGACTTACTACAGGTCTGTCTCCCCCTACAGCGAAAAACGGCCCCTCACATCTGAGCTGTCTCCCTTATTTTTCGAGAAGGGAAGAGAAGACTACTCGGGCGATGAACAATAAATAAACCCGAAGCCCAATAAGAGGAAATCACTGGGTCCTTTTTCTTTTTCTGTTTAGGTGAAAGTGGCCGAAGGGATTCGTGGATGCCGATCGATTTCGTTCTGACAAGAGTTGTCTGCTATTCTTATCTCTTCTTTCCGTTGGATTATCAGACTTTATTTGGTTTCTATTGCTGCTGCCAATTATTTCCTAACAGATGCCTAAATTGGTGTAATAAGGGCCTCTATGCACTTGGATTAAAAGTGCATAAGTGGATAAGTGGATTAAGTAACGTTTGATTAAACGTTAATATTTTAATAATATAATTATAATATCTTCGCCCGCAGACCTTGAAGACAGCATGGGTAGTTGCATTGGCTTTGAAATTGAGTAGGTAAATGATACAAATCATTACAGAAAGGTTTATTATTTCTCTATTAGATAGCTCTTCTACGCAAATAAATTTTAGGGGAGCTATATAATTATTAAACCCCGTAACCAAAACTTGGCGCTTTGCGCCTCCGAAAAGGGTTAAGACCTTTGAAAGACCATGAAAGTTTTTGAGATCTCGATTTTTCAATATTTCATCCTTTAATTACTACCCTTTAGCGTTTACCGAAAGTCATGTCGATGTTTCGATGTTAATGGTAACTCACCGGCCGATGTATGATTTTTTAGCCAAATTTCATTAAGTTTGGTCCTGCTGTTTTGGAGAAAAGCTACAACTAATGTGTTTCAGAGAGAGCAAAGTCAGAATTTAAGCTTTCGAAAAAAAAGTCTTCAGCATCCAGGGTGGTAGGTACTTGAAATAATCTTCTCTGGGTAACTCTGTGCCCACACTTGAACGCACCGATTCCTCTGAAATCTAGTATTTAATTTTTCCCCTTCTTCTGATCGTCATGGTTTGAACAAAAATGATTCTCCCGAAGGTTTTAACGAATAACATTCTGAATTTTGAATAAAAAATTTTAATTTCTATCTCTTCTCGTCAGAAAATAGATATTGAAAACCAGTGGTATAAGGTTGTTAATGTGAAACAAATATGAGTACCGGTTTGTCAAGTCTCGAAACTAGAAGGATTCTTTACAGAATTTAATGGAGAATAAGAATTTTCAACCCGTTTATTCCGCAATCCTCTGCAAATACCGATTTTCTTTCATTTTCGGTAGCAATTTGCATAATTTGAAACAGTGAGTTTTTGAGTGAAACTCAATTTATACCTTCCTGGTTTCTTAATATACCTAACATGAAATTGAATATTTCTAGGATTTTATTAAAATTAATGCAAAATTACCATCCATTAGACCAAAATCACCTTATTATTATTTTTAGCTAACTTCATCAATGAAACGATTAGGCCTCAAAATTATATTTTTCTTCTCTATTTATCTTATTTCTATTAGTTTCTGCTATTATTTAGGGTAATAGAATTGCAATATACATTACTAATAGATTTTCGAGGTTTCGGAATTTTTTTCACCAAAACCTCCAGGGAACCACCCACTGTGCGGCGTATGGCGTACGGCGTGCGGCGGGTGGACGAATTTTTTTAATTTGGTTTTTCGAATCTAAGTATCTTGAAACGTAAACCAACAAATTTCAAGAGGGGGAAGGGGGGGGGGAACTATTTTTAGTCATTGAAATAACATTTTTTGTCACTGAAATTAAATTTTTTGTCATTGAACAATGTCATTTTGACATTATTTTGGCATTGAAATAATAAACCATCAATATTGAAAATAATAAACCAAAACGGCAGCGATCTAAAGCCAAAATAAGATATTGGGTATAGTATATCCTATCATCTCTCAAAGGGGAATCAAGGGGTAATTTCGTTGGTATAGGAGGAAAAGTCGGAATGTGCCGGCTGAATGAGATTGCTATTTCACATGTATCCCCTCCCTTTCATCCCCTCCCATCCGTATGTTCGAGATAAACTTCGAATCAGGTGGTTTTTAAATGTTCTACCACTAGACTGTCGGATTTTCTCCCGACAGATTACCTAATACAGATCTGACGGGATGTAGGTCACGAGGCAACCGACAAGATTGGAAACTTGGTTCCATCTTCGGAAAACACCGCTGCCATCACTTTCTTTGTGGGTGAGAGACTTTCAGAGACGACGGGGAATTGGAGCTTATTGTACTGTTTTCTTTCCGTTGCATAACCCTTTGGCGGCGGAGGTCGGTCTGCGAGGCCCGACAGCGGAGTGTGGTAGGTAAACGCTCCCGGAAGCCTTATCTTCGCTCCGAGACAGCCGATTATGCCGAGGAACTTCGGATCTCGGACCCCCATTTACATAATACCTACAAATGCACGAAAAAAGTAGGTACCAACCTGAGTCTACGAGTGATAGTTCATCATAGCTAAGTTGTTAATTGGATTCGAAATAAAAATTTAATGAACAATACTAATCAGTAATCATACACCGCGTAAGAACAGTAGACCGTTCATCAGAACGTGGAAACGCCGATTTCAATGAAACCTGCATGATAGATTGGAGTTCTGAATAACCATAAAATGCGTTCGACAAAGACGATATCGGAGTGAATCACTAATCACACTGTAGAGTTGTTTCAGCTGTCATTTCAATTCATCTTTGCTTGTTTATTATATTTTAACTTATCCACTTCGCTTATATTCTTTATTTCATTTTTGAATTGAAAATGTTTTCAGTAGAAATCATCATCATCACAGACAACAGCTAGGCGGCGATTACAGAAAATAGCAGTGTGAATAAAGATTGGTGATTTCAAATTTCATTTCAATGTACTGGCCGTGAGCTTAGGAACTGAACAGGGAACATTTAGCTGTAATGGACAGCTAAGAAAAGTACCCACCACCCGAAACCCAGATATTTTGAATACATACAAATTCAAGTCCATAGAAAAACCATTTTACATTGTGATTCGGGCTTTGAGATTCAAATGAATTCAAATGAGATTCAACGCGAGTGGAGGGCTGTTGTACTCTTCCCATCTTGGCCTTCCTGTTAGTCATGGAGTTCACCTCATGGAATCACATTTTACTGAATCCATCACGTGAAACGGTCCATTTCCTTCGGTAAAACTGCACGTACGTCCTGCATCGTGATTAAGCAAGCTACGTGAAATATCCAACGAAAGAATTAAGTATAGAAAAAACATGTGTTTAGCTGGGTGTGGAAGAACACTGCCTCGCCTTTCCTACACATCACATGATTGTATTGAGAAAACATTAATGTGTAAAGCGTTTTACAGAAGTATAACTTGAAGAAGTATATATTGAAGAAGTATTTATACACAAATAGGAAACTTGGTCCTACATATTGTACATTCATACAATATTAGGGTGGTTCAAAAAAAAAAAAAAAGTTCTGGGATTTCTGGTCCCCATTGTTTTTTTGCTTCCTCGGTATGTCAGGATTACCCTACTAAATTTTTAGCAAAAAATATTAATCCTATCCACTTTACCTGGGTCGATTTTGGCCAGTTATCGACCGCTATCGTAAACCAACCTCTAAATTGGTGCCGAGGTGATGATTTGAAGGACGGATTTCAATTTTTTTGGGTCAATTTATGGGTTTTCGCATAGGGTAAAGGCACCAGTCATTGGCCGACCCCCAGTCATTGGCCACCCAGTTTTATAAGTTAGTTTTTTACAACACAGATGTCTCTTGGATCGTTTCAATTTTTTTTTCCATCGGAGTGTGTAGTCTAGAAGGCATTGGGGTGTTGAACGTTATAGTGAAACCTCATAGAAACCCCCCAAACTCATTTCACGTGGTGAAGGTGCAAGAAGAAGGATGAACACCCCTGTTTCTTGTGAAAACGGTAAGCATACCTCAACTCATTCCTAAGGGTTTGATGTGGTGCTTTTCAAATTAGGTGAACTTTTTTGTGTGTTTGCATGATCACTAGTTGATTATTGATCAATTGCTGCCACCAGGACATAAAATTCTCATAAATTGTAGAAAATATAAGGCCGGCCAATAACTGGATGACAAAAAGAGTGATTCCTCCAATCATTGGCCGGGTGGCTAATAACTGGAATGATGCAAATTTTTCCTACCCCAATCATTGGCCAGATGGCCAAAACTGCCAACAGCACTTATTTAAATGGTTCCTATAGGTCCCATTCAAGTTTTATTGCACGAAAATGTGTTTTCCGATCGTAATGAACAAAAGTGTAGAGAAAATTGTAAGATACCAAGGCTCCCTGAATGGTGACTAGCCCTCGTTTCGCCGCATATTATCAAGCGCCTTCTTAGTTCGGGAGATAGCGCATTCGATGCACATGCATGTTCTAGGTTCGAATCCGTGGGACTGCACTATCTTTTTTTCTTGCTATCGCACATTTTAACACTTGCGCCTGTACCGGAGTAGGCCATATAGGTTCAGGGGCGGTCAATGTCATGTTGCATTTGTTAACCATTGGGAAAATATGATTAGGGACGTCTAGAGGTGGTTAGGGATGGGTGGGCCTAACATAATTCGGCTAGGGCTATAACCAATACTAGGATTTTGTGTATTTATATACTACATTAGGTGAATGTTTATATTTTGTCCCGTTTTCTCACATTTTTGGGTAATTTGTTTCACTATCCTCACTCCCGTTTCTGCTAATGACCTTGTGCATAAAGGGGGATACTAATGGTCAAACTAATTCCATTTTTGCTAAACATTTTTTGAATTTCGCACTGCTAAATGGGTTGTTATCCATTATTAATTCATCAGAAAGGACAATCCGACTTTCTTGACAAAGCTGAAATGATGAAATATAGTCATGAAACCAATGAAATCATGACAAACCTGAAATGATGATATTAGTCATTGATATAAACCGACATGCCAGGCCAAATAACAAATTTTCTAGCCTTACTTTTTTCTACTCCCATATGACCTTCATGATGTTTAGCTGATAGATTTTTTCTCTCTGCACAATTAACAGTTATATATATATATAAGATGTTTGGTCTCGTCAGTAGACCTTTTTTTTTTCTTTTTTTTTTAAAGCGAATAGCACTAGTCAAAAAGTGCGTTCGTTATCCATAGAGTTTGACGTTTTGTTCTTCATTTCAGTTTTTCTTTAGAGTTTGATGTTCAGTTTTTCGCTTCAGTAGGCACCTGTAACCTATGCACCTAGTGACTTGGAATTTGGGGCTCCATAGAGCAAGGCCGAACATCATCAGGTGTCTGATATATCAGTGAATATAAGGGTGTGTCCAGCATATCGCTGGATTGCCTCAGTGTAGCAGCATCTAAGGATGTGTATTGCCCTTGACCCCGACTCTCATATGAAGGTCAACACGCATCCCAGACATGGTCCAGGGAGGGCCAGGGGGCACTTCATATGACACTAAAGGGTATCTCTCTATGCTATGCCACCTTGTGAGCTCCTGAACACGAATACCCAATGGGCGAGTTGGTGTTTGAAGCCTGGAATACGTCTCTTCTAGGAAGGGTATGAAGACCACCTCATGCAGGGGGTGTCCTGGGAAATAGCGCAAGCGTTCTGCATAACAAAGCCCTTGCAGATTTCGCCGAATTATGAGTGGCTGACTATGCCCAAGCACCTGACGGGAGGCTGTCGGGGTAGCACGGAAGGTCCCAGTAGCCAAACAAAGACCCTTGTTTAATAAAGGTTCCAGCTTACGCAGCAAGGACTTCCTTGCTGAGCCATAAACTGCAGACCCATAATCAATTTGGGATCGCACCACTGCATGGAAAATCCTCAAGAGGACATCCCGCTGGGCACCCCAACTATAGTTGGAAAGGGCCTTGAGCAACTGTACACCCCGCATGGCAGCTTGGCCCAAGTACTCACTATGCTGGGTCCACCGCAGCTGGCTGCCAACTATGAGACCGAGGAAACGCTACCAACAGGTACCCTTTTTAAGTCCAATGTTACCAATTCCAATGTTTCAAGAACCAATGTTACCTATTCAGGCCGGAAAAAACTGCAAAAGTACCTACCTAGTAAATATAAAGTATTCTTCGTTAATAATAAAAATGTTGGAACGTTAATGAATAAAACCTTTTTCAAATAGATGTGAGATGATTAATTGGATTTCTCATAGTTACAGCCACAAATCATCAGTTCTTATGGAAAGATTACCGACACAGTGGATCAGAAAACAATGAACTTAGGGTGGCCAATGACTGGTGACAAGGTGGCTATTATTAGGAACTCCCGGCCAATGACTGGTGGAAAACAGATTTTTCGAAACTCACTGAAAAAAATACTTGATAGATATTTTATTTGTTTAAAATTGCTATTGTATTACATTGTTTGGATGATTAGCATCCTAAAACCCTAGGAAAGGAACAAATATCTTCAAAAATAAAGCTGGTAAGGTTATAAACATTGCTAAGTGGCCAATGACTGGTGCCCTTACCCTACGCTGAACACGATGAAATTATTTATTTTACGCTCCGTCCACTAGTTATCTGGTAAACTGGCAGAGTGCGCTGAATTGTACTAGAAACATGCTATTGTGGTCGGATAATATGCTTTGGCATGTTCTGAACATGATTCCGTTTTTTACTATACTTTTCCGCCGATGATTGCTTCGTTTATCGGCCATAAACCTCAAATTAATTGTAGGGTAATAGACAAATTCACCCTACTTTCACCGGTACTTATTCGCTTAACGACCCGATACCATTGTACAAGCATTTACACGTGACCCATACCGCTGACAATAGCTAACCCTTCGCTAAAACGATCCAATCACAGGTAAGACAATTCAGAACTACGAATTTGACCCCGGAAAACCGATAGAAACTAAGGAATTTTACAGAAAAATGGGAAAATTTAGCTATTTTCTCCATTTTGCCGCTATATTTGGCAAATGAGTAAAATGCCGGTTCAAGTCCATATCAAATTATTACCCTACAATTAATTTGAGGTTTATGGCCGATAAACGAAGCAATCATCGGCGGAAAAATATAGTAAAAAACGGAATCATGTTCAGAACATGCCAAAGCATATTATCCGACCATAATAGCATGTTTCTAGTACAATTCTTAACCAGGCGACAGCATTTTCGGTGAAATTTTCGATTTTTACATATCTTCAAGCAGCGCACTCTGCCAGTTTACCGGATAACTAGTGGAGGGAGCGTAAAATAAATAATTTCATCATGTTCAGCGTATGCGAAAACCCATAAATTGACCCAAAAAAATTGAAATCCGTCCTTCAAATCATCACCTCGGCACCAATTTAGAGGTTGGTTTACGATAGCGGTCGATAACTGGCCAAAATCGACCCAGGTAAAGTGGTTAGGATTAATATTTTTTGCTAAAAATTTAGGAGGGTCATCCTGACATACCGAGGAAGCAAAAAAGCAATTGGGACCAGAAATCCAAGAACTTTTTTTTTGTACCACCCTAATACAATATAAATATGTAAACATCCCGTTGTAGTAAACACTTATTTTATAATTAAAGAAAAAAAAAAAAAAAATGAACAAAGAAAAAATGTATAAATGTATGTATAAAAGAATAAAATTTAAAAATAAACAAAATAAATAACAATACTATGTATCTATTATGCACATGTAATTAGGGGGGAAAAGTGCATTCAAGGAGGGTACCTATTAGAGTCGAAGAAGGGTTGAAAACTAGTGAAGGATTTAGGAAAGTAAAAAGTAAGGAGAAGATCAACTAGTGATAATAATTAAGATTATCACTATGACAATTATGATTGAATAGCAACTATTTTGGAAGCATGGAAGCTGGGTTTATTACGCTTAACGTTAGCGCATGCGCAGTAGCGACCTTTTTGTAATTTTGCGGTTGAAGTTTATGTTGTTTAATTAAAAAACTTTATTACTAAAATAATAAACTAAAACCTCAATACTCCGACAATTAACCCCAATAGTAGAAACGTGTGTTGAACAATATTTCTTGTCTCAGCAATGTCCTTGATCAGAGGTTTCGTTCACGATGGTGATCCAGAATCATGTTTCTTTTAAAGCCAAAATAGATAGATCGACTGGAAATCCAACGATGCATTAAAACGATTAATCTGAAATAGTATCGAGCTAATATTAAATTTATTTTTGCGTCTGAAAATCGCTTGGCTACTCTAGTCCTAGTGCGGAGCAAATTGTTGGTCTATCAGAATTGAATCAACACCACGATCGCCAAAAAACCTATCCTTTACCGAAAGTTTTTGAGATAGGTACTGTTAGTTTACAGTATTAACCCTTTAATTGTAGGTGAAGCCGATATTTTAGGTCCATCCTCGTTGATAGGTGATTTTTGAGTCAAAGTTGGTAAATACCTGCGCAGAATCTAGTTCTAAAGGAAAGCGTTGGACTGCGGCGTACTACAGGCGGACGGATTTTGGTTTTTGTTTTCAATAACGAACCTCTGTATCGGTCAAGAAAATAAGTTAACAACCGATTTCTGGTGTGCGTATGTGTAAAGGTTACTGAAACCAATCGCAACGGAATTCATTGAACACCTTCCTTAGACTTGTAACCAAGTACTCCTTGAGTTTGAACAAAATCGGATCAATAGATTCTACAAAATCGACGTCATAGGAAATTCACTTTTGCGCATGCGTGCTCTTTATTATTGATCAGACTGCAAGAAAATTTATATAAGATTGCCCAGAAGCTAACCCTCACAATTCCTGAAATTTTCATCAAAATCGGCGGACAAGTATCGGCGTTTTGCTTGTGTCAACCAATTTTAGCTATGCACATTCAAAATAGTTGAACCTATGGTTTGTGAAGTCTAACCGTATTTAGAAATAAAACGCGTACTCTCAGAAATTGGCAAGAACGAAAAGAATTTATTTTTACTCAATCTTATCGAACAAACAAACGGGTACCTAGCAACTGAACACATGATGTCAAACAATAGATCGAATGGTTAACTAGATTGAACGAATAATTTAATAATAATACGAGTATGAAGCCACATCACTCCCCCTCAAGTGTCAACGATATCGTTCAGGAAATTGGACGTGCCGGCCACTACGAGTGGTAGTTGGAGGTGGGTCCGTGGGTGAAGTTGATGACGCTGGGAGTGGCATCGCTGCAGCTGGACTCGTGGGTTGGGCGAGCATAAAAGCTGGTTTGAGCCTATCTATGGAAATAGTCTGTTCCCCTCGAGGCATTTTGATACGAAAAACTTTATCTGTACGGGAAATTACAAGATAAGGTCCGTCGTAAGTAGGCTGCAAGGGTCGTCTCACAGCATCCTGGCGTACAAAAACGTGTGAAGAATCCTTCAAATCGGGGTGAACGTAGATGGTTTTAGCAGTGTGGTACTTGAATGGAACTGGGCGGAGCTTCTGGACATGGTCGCGTAATGAAGCAATGAGCGTAGGAAGATCTGAAGAGCTGGTGGGGGAATCGAACACATCAAGTGGGAGTCTTATTGGCTCTCCATAGATGATTTCAGCTGGAGTTACCGCAATTCCTGGGATAAGGTAAGATCGTAATCCAAGGAGAACTGTTGGCAAGGCTGAGACCCAATCGTCTGTGAGTTGAGCTTTCAATGCGCATTTCAAGTGGCGGTGCCATCGCTCAATTGCACCATTTGCAGCGGGATGGTAAGCAGTAGTGCGAAGGTGATGGGTACCAAGTATTGCAGTGAGATTTTTGAAAAGTTGGCAGTCAAACTGCTTCCCCCGATCCGTAGTTATGCGACGTGGAACACCAAATCGGGCAATCCATGAAGTGATGAGCGTTGAAGCGACAGTTTCTGCTGTAATATCACTCAGTGGAATTGCCTCCGGCCATCTAGAAAAACGATCTATGATGGTTAGGAGATAACGGAAACCTTGTGAAGTGGGTAGGGGTCCAACAATATCGACATTTATGTGTGCGAATCTGGCTTCAGACGGCTGGTAGGTACTAATTTCGCTGGAAGTATGACGCCAAACTTTTGTTCGTTGACATGGAATACATGTTTTTGCCCAGAGCGTGACATCCTTTTTGAGAGAAGGCCAACAGTACCGAGTCTGGACTAGGTCAACTGAAGCAGCGATTCCAGGGTGAGCAAGATTATGCAAGGAGTTGAAAATTATCCTGCGAAATGGCTCAGGAATAAAAGGACGAAGTTTGCCAGTTGAGGTGTCGCAAATTAGTACGATGTTATTGTCGAAAGTCATATCTAGGAGATTGAGCTTTGAGTTAGTAGATCGCTTCAGATGTTGAAGTTCAGAGCACGTAGCCTGTGCTGCTGCTATGTCTTGGAGTGCTACTGAAGAGGCAAGGTCAATGGCCGAAATGCGAGAATATGTGTCAGCAGGGGTATTAGTAGAACCTGGCACATACCGAATATCCGTTGTAAATTGACCAATGTAGTCTAAATGTCGTAATTGGCGAGGAGAGGCTTTTCCTGGTCGTTGTGCAAACGCGTATATAAGAGGTTTGTGATCTGTGAGAATGGAGAATTGGCGTCCTTCGAGCATAAATCGAAAATATTTAACTCCTTGATATGCTGCCAAGAGCTCACGATCGTAGGTGCTGTAAGCACGTTGGGCAGGGGATAGCTTTTTGGAATAAAAACCAAGAGGTTCTGGAATTCCATTCTGCATTTGTTGTAACGCAGCTCCTACTGCTGAATCTGAAGCATCAACCATAAGGACCAGTGGGAGATCACTGGATGGGTGGGCAAGTAAAGTAGCATTACTTAGTGCAAGCTTTAGCTGTTCAAAAGCTAGTTTAGAGTCAGCCGACCACTCTACTTTGCGATGGTCACGTTTTCTGGGACTTGCACACAAGTCAAACAATGGCTGTTGCAGAGTAGCAGCATTTGGCATAGAACGACGGTAAAAATTGACTAAACCCAGGAAGCGGCGCAGCTCTTCGATTGAATCGGGAAGTGGGTAGTCATTAATAAGAGCAACACGTTCAGGAAGAGGTTTTATACCACGACAGTTGATGAGGAAACCCAGAAATGAAATTTCTGGAACTCCAAAAACACATTTCGCCACATTGATACAAATTCCGTGGGTATTAAGGCGTGTGAAAAGGGTGTGTAAATGAGTCATATGTTCTTCTGGTGAGGTAGAAGCAATCAGGATGTCATCCAGGTATACGTATAGAAATGGTAGGTCTTGGAGGATCGAGTGTATATAGCGTTGGAATGACTGAGCTGCATTTTTCAATCCAAATGGCATGCGTAAAAATTCAAACAGTCCAAAAGGAGTTACTACCGCTGTCTTTGGTATGTCATTCTCAGCTACTTTCACATGGTGGTAGGCGCGGACAAGGTCGACTTTTGAAAATGTAGTCTTATGCGCAAGCTGTGAGTTGAAATCCTGGAGGTGTGGAATGGGGTATGCATCTGGGACAGTAACTGCGTTCAGAGCCCTATAGTCACCACAAGGCCTCCATGTGCCGTCTTTCTTTGGGACCATATGAAGGGGGCTGGACCATGGACTTTTTGATGGTCGACATATACCCAGGTCAATCATATGCTGGAATTCTTGTTTCGCTTGGGCCAACTTGTCTGGTGGAAGTCGTCGAGGTTTGGCAGACACTCCTTTGGTTTCTATTACGTGGGCGAAATCACAGCTTGGGTTACAGAAAGTAGGGCGTTCTTGTAGGAGGTTTGGAAAAGATAAAAGAAGCGAAGCATATTCATGACGGGGATCTATGACATGTACTGTGTGGTGGTCAGGCACATCTGCTGTAGAGGCTGGACGCCATAATCCAGTGGAGGAATCAATTAGGCGTTTATTCTTGAGATCAATTAACAACCCGAATTCTCCTAATAGATCAGCACCAATGATAGGGTATTTGACATCCGCAATAATGAAAGGCCATCTGAACTGGCGACGGAGTCCTAAATCAAGAGTTTGAAGACGTTCGCCATAAGTTGAGATGTGTGTACCGTTGGCAGCAAATAGCGGCTTTTGTGATAAATACCTTCTATCAGCTGGAGTTGGAGGAACGACAGACACGTCAGCACCTGAATCAACTAGGTATTTTGAATTAGTGAGGCGATCAAACACGAATAGGCGACGAGAGAGTTGAGTGCCCATGCTCCCAGCTGTCGCGTCCAAGGAGGGGGCAGTTAGTTTTCCGGTTGGGAGGACTTGAACGAACACGGGAGTAAGCATTTGCGTGCGTTGATTCCATATCGACGG
Source organism: Adelphocoris suturalis (assembly GCA_030762985.1). Classification (NCBI taxonomy): domain Eukaryota; kingdom Metazoa; phylum Arthropoda; class Insecta; order Hemiptera; family Miridae; genus Adelphocoris; species Adelphocoris suturalis. Next base: position 89,675,044 of record CM061041.1, on the reverse strand, counting down.
TGATAACGGCAAATTTCATGTTCATCGCGGTCTGGTTTTGGAGTAGCTGAACGTCCTCGTGGTCGGGTATTCCGCCCAACAGATCGAGAACGGTTTGACTGTTGGGTTAGCGAAGCTATAGAAGCGGTCAGTTGGGCGATTTGTGATTCCAAACGGTCAAAACGAGTGTTAGTGGAGTCAGAATTGTCAACAGTTTGAATGGAGTACTGTGTGGGAGCCAATTCAAGAACCTTATCTGCCATTATTGCTAGATTGTCCAGAGGATCAGAGGATGGTGCGAGTATTGAACGCACATTGACGGGTAGGCGTTGTAGGAACATCGTTTTCAGGAAATCATCTTGAACTTGACAACCAGCCAACGAGCGCATTTCACGGAGCAATTGCGAGGGTTTTCTGTCGCCTAAATCAAGTTCAGTTAGGAGTTTACTAACTTTGCGACCTTCGGAAATCTCAAATTCTGCCTGCAAGCGGTCCATTAAATCTTTGTAAGGTGTGAAGGAGAGAGGTTTTAACAAAAAATCGGAGATAAGCTCGGCTACATCGCTATCGAGGGAGGCTAATACGTAATTATATTTCGTTAGCTCCGTCGTCACTGGGGAGTTGGCGAACTGGGCATCGACTTGCATTCTCCAAATTTTCACATTCCGACGCCAGAGTGGCGGAATTTTTATAGATAGTCTGGCTACGTGCATCTCGGGTTGATCATTGCCGATATGTGGTGCGGTCGAAGAATCAGATTGCAATGTTTCCATAGCAGTTGTACGGGAAAAATCGAAGTTACGCAGTTAATGGAGTACGGTCTACCGGAAATCGAGCGATGTTACGAAATGTTCGCGGAAATTTCGCGGGATATTGCTGAGATTTGATACGTAAATAAACGGTACACTACACAATCCAAAATTTTGTTTACGCGGGGTCACCACTTATGGTTTGTGAAGTCTAACCGTATTTAGAAATAAAACGCGTACTCTCAGAAATTGGCAAGAACGAAAAGAATTTATTTTTACTCAATCTTATCGAACAAACAAACGGGTACCTAGCAACTGAACACATGATGTCAAACAATAGATCGAATGGTTAACTAGATTGAACGAATAATTTAATAATAATACGAGTATGAAGCCACAAACCTAACCAACTGCGATAAAATTCATAAGCCATTATCATGGTAACTATACTTAGGTAACTATTCTCCGAGTTTGAACGAAATCAGACCAATAGAGAGTAAGAAATCGACGTCATAGGTAAATCATGTTAGCGCACACGCGCTCACTACTATTGATCCGTTGTAAAGGAAAACGGGGCCGTCAAGGAGCTAACAAGCACAATCCCTGAGAATTTCACCAAATTCGAAATACTACTTAATTTAGTTTGGTTTGGGTGTGACAGATACGCAAATAGACATCGGACAGACAGACACGGAACCAAAAAAGTTCCAGTCATGCAGCATGATCGTATGAGCGAATTTTCTTATATTACCGCCTATCGTGTTAGGTATATAATATGTTAAATTGTATTGAAATTTGAGCAACTAGAGTACAAAGAAATCGTTAAAAACCATTTGTATGGTAAAGAAATTAAATAAAAACTCATACTAAATAAAATTGTATTTCGATTTTGATGAAATTCTCAGGGATTATGCTTGGTAGCTTCTTGACGGCTCCTTATGAATTTCCTTGCCATCGGATCCACAGTAGTGCGTGCGAATGCGCAAACATGATTTTGTTATGCCGCCGATTTCTTACTCTGTATTGGTCTGGTTTCGTTAACAGTCCGGAGATAGTTAGTTATAGTTGTTAGGATGATGGCTTATGAATTTTATCGCAGTAGGTTGGGTTATAACTATTGTGAATGTGCAAAACTAAAATTGATTGACACAAGCGAAACTCCAAGACTTCTGTACCGATTTTGATGAAAATTTGAGGAATTGTGAGGGTCAGCTTCTGCACAATCTTCTATAAATTTCCTTGCCGTCTGATCAATAATAGCGAGCGCGCACGCGCAAACGTGAATTTCCTATAATGTCGATTTTGTAGGATCTATCGGTCCGATTTCGTTCAAACTCGAGGAGTAGAAGATGGGTCCATGCTCCAGGAAAATTCCCTATGATATTAAATCTAAAGGGTTATTTCTGTTAGTAGTAATGGTAAAATTATCATTTACGTACCTTTCAGAGGAATCCGTCGTCACTAGCAAGTCGAGTTCGGGGGCGAGCGCTTTCGATGCAAAGACATCATCATCATCAGGCCGACGAAACAGTACTGTGCCCCAGGTACTCGACTTACTACTGACAAAGGATTTCTCTGAAAGGTGCGCAAATTTTAAATTCCCAATGAATTATATCGCGATTGGGGGAGTAATAGCTATAGCGCATGCGCAAAACTAAAATTGATCGACAGAGACAAAACTCCGAGACTAATGGACCGATTTTTATGACATTTTCAAGGATTGTGCGGCTTAGCTCCTAGCCGTTCCCCTATAAATTTCGTTGCCGTTGGAAAATAGTACTGCGCATGCGCAAACATTATGTTAAAGTAAAGTTGACTTATCAATCATTTCGACTTGTACTTTGTTCTTCAACTATTCTATACGTCCATGTTACAATATGTGTGGAAGCTATACTGCCCACCCAACTTGGCAGTCGTTTTTTAGTGTCTTTTGTTCGGAGGTTTAGCCGCACACTGTGTCATACAGAAGGGATTCAATCTCATACCCCAACGACTTGCGTCGTATGAATATACAAATCCGGCCGAACTCGGGACCCACGTCAACCTGTTGCTACGATAACCAGGGCCGTGTCACGGGGATCGATTGTGCAGTCGCAAATTTCAAATACCTACCTAATGTTATTCATACTTCATTAGCCATGTATCCCTCGATTACTATGAAAATAACATTAGGGTAATAACTCGCTCTTTCGCTCATGGAATATTCATGTTTGTCAGCTTGATTAGGTTAGGAATTTAAATATGGTCGGCGGATATGCATCGTCCTCTGAGTTTTATCGCTAAATATTTTCATCACGATTCATAACAAAGAAGGTACCTATGAAGTGTAACTTGACAGGATATCCTACCTTCAGTCCCTACGGCAGTGTGGCTACAAGAAAATGTACAAAGCTCGTGTGTCTCTAGACAGGACCCGGAAATCAAGCTTGGCAAGTTCTTGGAAGTCAGATGCTTCAATCAATCCATGGAGGACGGATGTCGGCGATTCTCCTTATTTGATCAAGGGTTTCATACATACCTCTTCAAGCGGAATCGCAATATCTGTAGGTACCTTTGAGGTAATTGGAAACCCTCCAGACACACCCCAAGGACCTAAGAGCCTTCACTGACGTTTCGTCATGTGTTAGACAAGAGTCATTCTAGCGCTCATTGTAATACCAAGATATCGCACTCGATCCACTCAATTCAGCAAACTATCATTAATCGTGTGTACATGGATTGGGTTGGATTGGTCGATATTGTAAAAATGATGCATCATTACATGCCAACTTTGAGGGTCATACCATTCAACCTGAACCAGTCCAGAATCCTTCCAAGGGAATCCTGAAGAACCTCAGACTCGTTTTCAGTGTTGACAGCACAAAATATTTTCAGGTCATCTTCAAAAAATAAACCGCTGATCTCTCCTAGCTTGTCGTTTACATCATCATTAACTACTTTGAAGAAGACTGGACCGAGATGTGATCCCGAGACCAAATTGAAACCTCCCACTGTGACTGTACCAAGTCTAGCAAACTACATCCTCCCGTAAAGGTAGCTTGTGATCCAGTTGAGGATAGTTTTTACATCCCTCCAACGTTCCAGTTTATGCAACAGAAGTGAGTGGTTCACCTTAGTCATGGAAAAATGAGTATAAATAAATTCCTGCTGAGATTTATCCTGCAGTGTACCGAAGATTGCATATTACTACTGTTTCGCTAACAGAGCTACTACTGTTTCGCTGAACAGAGTAAATAGAAAAAGTCTATAATCAATTGAGGATGAAGACTGGGAGAACCTGCAGGTTGCTAGCAACAGACTTGCGACGTCTGAATCCGTGTTGGTTCGAATGGAATGTAGTGTAGCCAATAAATTGTGAAATATATCACACACCAGGCTTTCAAGCACTTTGCAAGAATTTTCAGCTTTGATTCTCGACGGTAATGCTTTAAATTTCTCTTCAGGCTCCACGTTTATGTATTGGTACTATATAAAGCTCCGCTGAAGTCGGGAACGCAATTAGAAATGAAGCATTGAATTATATATAATATAGAATGGATTGGATGGACAAATTTAGAAAGAAAGTGGGGGAAGCCTGTTAGGACCTGACCCGTTTTTTTTATAAAGATTTTTAAATTTTGATTAAATTTTCTCAACATTTACTTGGATATAACAGTGGTTAATGGAAAAATGGGGAAAGATCGATTCCATTTCAGGGTCATTTGAGTTCGGTAAGTGTATACTAGCAAAGAATTTTTCAAAGAGAAATGCCGAGTCAGGGATTTTAAAAGCAGTTTCATCATCCAGAACCATGTGCATGCTACACCTGTGTCTGTTCTCAAACTATTCATATGGTTCCATAGACTCCAATATTCTCCCAGAGATCACTCTCAATTCTTCGAACATTACCGACAACGTCAAATTACAAATTATTGCATTACAAATTATTTGAGGTAATAATTTCTATTTGGAGGATTTCCAGTCAACATTTTTTAAGTATGAGCTATTTCGCTCGATAAATTCTGCTAAGAAAACACTAAATCAAGACGATCATTCTGTCGACTATGTAGATATATGTAGGTTAGTATGAAGAACATTCTGAAAAGTTGTGAATCAACTAACACCAAAGGATTTTTAATTTTCAACATTGAACCGAGATAACCAAGTAGGAACAGTTTAAGGAATAGAGAGGAGCTTCAATTACACAATGTGAAATATATTTAACAACCAGGTCCCGTTTTCAGTTATCAAAACGAATTTTTCATTCTCTCGTTTCCTTCACTTTGAACTTTCTGTATTCTTACATTCATTCTTTTGAAAACCAGACACCATTAAAAATAACAAGCGCCCCTTCAGGAAATTTCACCCTCTGCCCGGTATTCACATTTCCGCCACAGCTCCTACCCGGGTGCGACAGTTGCGATCATTAAATTTTAATCCTCTCAATAAAAAAAACTGGTCATATATTTACTGATCGGAGAATACGAGCAGGTTGAGTGTCAACGAGCAAAATCGCCTCGAAAGGAATAACAATATTGAAGGGTTGGAGTAGGGCGCGTGGGAAAGGACCCTGTAGGGCCCTTTTGTGAGGGTCCCACCTTTCGCTTTGAAGCGAACACAATGCGATCTTCAAACCAGTCTTAGGTGGGGTTCATGTTTGGCTTCGCATCAAACTCAACAGTGCATTACTTGCCAACGCTGAAAAAAAAAGACAAAGCTCGAACGTCAAAAAGGGAAAGAATCCGCCGACCACGGCGGGGGATTATTTTTGTCGTTGGGTGGGTAGTAATCGCGTAAGTACCTACTAGAGAGGAGTGATTCATTAGTTGCACTTGACCCGTCTATTGAGAATCGTTAGCAGATAATAGAGCGGGTGAGTCAGACAGGAGCACAGAGCGCGAGTTGCGAGAATAAAATATGAGCTACGACTCTTGACACGGAAAACGGAATAAAAACGTTGACAACGAGGTTTCCTCGTTCACTACGAAGTGATTAATTCCAACATCGATGAAACACTAACTGTACTTGTATTGAAAATCATATTGGTGAGTAGGTAATGAATGAATCACGCATTATAGAGGACTTCACTCATGATAGTACATACTATACTTATTCCAACACATTCTTCTTATTCTTTTTAGGACATTGAACGTTTCCACATACTTATTAGTTACAATAATGAATAAAACTAACGATTACCTGAACACAAATCAGCCGAAAAACACATCCTTGAGTAATGTATACTGTCTATCTAGCTACTGACTGTCCTAACTTGAAAATTATGAGAGGAGTCATGTTGAAGGAACTCGTGAAGGATTCAGCTTGGTGAACCAAAATCACTGTAAGGGATTGGAGCATCATATTGGAGCATCATATGATCGCACCCTGAAGGTTTCAACATGTATCATGTTTTACCGCTGGGGTTTGTGCTCGAAAATAAAGCAAAATGAAGCCCCTTGACCCATCAAGTTTTCTATTGATTTTCACGTAGTTTAAATTGCAGGAAAATCGGTCGCCACTTTTTCGTTGTTGGAATTTTCTTACTTTATCAAATCTCATAGTCCCTAAGCCGCTGTAGTATCAAAGAAAGCTGAATTATCCAAAAACAAAAGAATAAAAGAAGTTGTCACGCTGCCTTGAAAAATACTACATCACGAGGAGGCTAGCAACATCTCGCTTATTTGATCTCATCATGTGTCATCATTCCCTCTGACGACAAGACACTCGAGGAATGACGGAGTTCACCATCCAAGTTAGGTGTCTTCTTCTCACATCTTCACATCGAATTTCACTAGGTACTAGTTATTTATTAATTTACGGGCAAGCCCAATATCAATTCAATACTCGGATCAGTCATTCTGCAGGTAAGCAATAGAGAAGGAAAAACCATGGATTATACACACTGCGAATTTATATGAATGGTAACACTATGATAGCGAATTAAATTAAATGCACTAGGTAGGTAAATTAGCAGGGATGATGAAAGCTAATGATCAATACAAAGCAGGGATGTTTGTATTGATATGAGTAAAACAGACTGAAAGACATGGAACCGAAATTATTCAGCAAGCTCTGAAACGCAAAATCAAGTTGAAAATTTAATTTCGGAGGAGTTTCTTATTAACATGTATCATGTTTTAGCCCTGGGGTCCTAGCGAATTTTGCGAGTCAATTTTTTTCCGCGCACGAAATTAATTACAGTGATTTCCGCCTACAACCGAGTCGTTGCTAGGGAAATGGTACTTCGTCGTTTTTCATCCCACAAAATTCGTTGACCATTCGTTCGAAAGCTCTCGATTTATCCAACAATATTATGTTAACTACGGCGAAGTGCGTGTCCAACAAACTGAGTTATGAGCATGGTTATATAAATAATTGTTTACACACAGGTGATCATTCTCAATTATTGATATTGTGAACATGATTGCAACCGCTTGTTAATTTCTGATGTTTTCATAGAATTTCGAATCAATATCGAGGAGAAAACATGATACATGGTTGAAATTTTTGGTTCTAGAACAGAAATAAGTTTAAATTTGTTGTGATTTCCTATTTCTTGCATTAACATGTTTATTTGGATAATGAGTAAACACACTACAGAGATGGTTTTGCATTGTTTAAAAAACACCATACCAAAATAATTGTGCAGTCACTTTGAGAAATATACGCTGCTGAGCTCATCCAGAAGCATTAAAATGCAGGTCCAAGTTCCGACCCCGGACATTAGGGGTGGAGAAGGTCTAAATCGTTCTGCCTCCGAGTAGATGGAGGGAGGATAATGCTTCTTCTGGCTATGCCAGTAGTCGCTTCTCTCCCCCATTGTACTGTTGTGCTTAGCTGCAGCTTCCACAACGCACAGTGGTTCAAAAACCCCATCTAGCTTGACAAAATTAAATTTCCTCATCGCAAAAAAAAGAACACTGGTTCAGGGGTTTTAAAGGGTGCTGAATTCGATTCTGAAGCTCTTTTTCCAGGATCAGCTGTAGGGAGCGGTGATTCTAATCCCAACCGGTTTTCGTGATACCTTTTTCGTTAAATTATTTTACTATTTTGCTTAATGTGTTTAGCCTCTCAGTGAAATCATTTTCAGCAGATTCAAATTTCATACTTAAGGATGTGAGGGTAATGTGGAGATAAATCGTGGTACTTTCAACCTACTTCCGTGAATATTTCTTTATTCTATTTCACAATGCATAAACTTGATTATGGTCCTGATGGAGAGTCATATTACATTCATGATAGGTTATAATAATCATAATTGGGGTTTAATCCCGTCCTTAATAAATAAATAGATAAATAAATGGTGGAGGTAATTCCATTGAGATTTTGATCTATTGCTCTACTATTCAAGATCAGACATAGGGACCTCTGTAATGAATGCATTGTTTACGGATAAAGATGTATCAAGCCGCTGACGCATGAGAGGTCATTGATCAATGGAGTGAACACCAAAGCCATTTCGTCTCCTATTCGACGCAGGAAGCTGAAATTTGTGAGGGAGGCTCAAGGGAGAATGCTGAAGACGACTGAGAGGTCATTAGTCAGCTGTTTGAGCTCCAAAGCCATTTTTTCGTCTCCTATTTGACGCAGGAAGCTGAAATTTGTGAGGGAGGCTGAAGGGAGAATGCTGAAGACGGCTGAGAGGTCATCGATCAGCTGAGTGAGCTCCAAAGCCATTTTGTCTACTATTCAATGCAGGAAGCTGAAATTTGAGAAGGAACCTCAAGGGAGAATACTGTAGACGCATGAGAGCAGGAAGCGTCTATTTCAGACTCACTTCGTGAGCACTGATCTACTCGTTTTATTGAATCTAGCTTAGCATTATGTAATTGGGATTGAAGTATCCTGTATGGTAATTAGATAACTAAACGAAATGTGTAACCTACCGATTTTCTAATTTTCTATGTGATAGTTTTCTTTCATTTTCTCGTGGGTTGAGGTGGTGGGATGACGTAGTAATTCAGCTTTCCGGTAGGTAATCTTGAAAATAACCCAAATAATACGACTGTCATGGCCAATTTACCTAATACTAAGCATTTCAACCCTCGTCGTATTTATAACTATTATAAGTAGCTAAGGTTGTTTTCCTAAGTATTTTCCTCGTTTGAGGGGTGACGTGTCACGACCGACCGCAAGGGATTATGACGGAACTACGAAGCGTCTACAAAACGGAGCAGATGCTCCGAAATCAACTAAAACCTCTCACTAGGGAGAAAGACCCCAAGCGATATCTTGACTCGGGGACCTAACAATTACCCTGGTTCCCCCCTCATCGGCGACGAATAACAAACGACAAAGGCCAACCGTTTGTACGAGAGTGAGTCATCGGCGATTATCGGCCATTAGCAAACCACTCATAGTCAGTACCAAAGTGATAGGTAAAGGAAAACAAACTGATATAGTTTTGTTCAACTATTTTTAATAATGAACCTGCCAATTGAATGTCAATTGCAAGACCAAGAAAACAAAATGTTAACACACCCTAAAAATTGTTTGGTTCACTTTTCAAAGCATGAAGATTTGATTGGTGGTTTTACCAACCTCGCAATTCTCCAAAGGTTCCTGAATGGCAATGTGGATTCTCCATCTCTATTCGGTATATTAAATTGATTTGCAATTACCAAAAATTCATCCCGATCTCTATTAATAATTCACGTTCCGTTTTCGCCTGTAAACCACCTCAAGATCCAGCCCCTACGTAGACTCCCTCGAAGAACAAATTTATTTTTGACCCATAACGATTTTGACTACCTATTTAGTTTGAGTGTCGACACCTCACTCCAAGGATTTAGAAAAATCCGCTCCATCATGCCTTCGATCTGCAAAGGTAAGTGAGTTACTGCGGTAACTGACGCTCCCCTTAAGACACAGTGAGTTTGCAGCGCTATTAATCTAACAAACGCTCTAAATTTAATTACATTGGTCAACTTTGAAAGATAATTTCTCTAAAAGATTAAAAATGCTGTTTTCCGCATTTTTACACATTAGCCTTCAAGTCACAAAACCGATGGTAATTTCTATTTCAAATTTCATTTTACCGGAGAATACGTTTTTACGGAGTACTGAAAATGACACACGAAACCGTCACGAAAATGTTCTAATCATTTTCACGTACGACTCCGTTGTTACGAATGTTCACCTTCTTCCCTCTTTAACCCACAAAAATATGTAGTTCATCACTCGTTGGAAAGCTTTCGATTGTACGACTAACAGAGCTATGGGTATAACAGTTCCCATGTTTTGTTTACAAACTTGTGATCTTGGGTGTAGAAGCATTTAGTAAATACCTATCTATTGAAATTGAACCTGTGACTCCAATTTCTTTGTTTTTTCAACCTTGGGCCGTCTAGAAACATCTTGAATTGATCTATTAATAATTCTAACAATAATAATAAAATCCGTCAGTCCTCCTTTTTTAAATTGATTTTTGGAATCTACGCATCTTGTAGCGTAAACCAACAAATTTTGAGGGGGTTAAACTTTTTTTTTTCTTGGTCGATTAAAAAGTTTAATTATTGAAAATAATAGACCAACATTGTTTTCAAAAATTTTCCGTCTTGATGGGGTGACTAAAATAATGGATATAAGCAAAGCCGCCATTATTCATTCGGAAGGGTAAGGATACGGATACCATCGGTTAGGGTCGGGATACGGATACTAGGTATCCGTTTTGAGAGATAAGTGGGGACGTCTGTTATTTTCCCCACTTGTACTCATCTCCACCTTTTATTCGGGGAAGCCTCACGCTCAGCTATCGACCGCTATCTCCCGGAATCCTACCTCCGAATCTCGTTCGCTCTCCGCTTCACACACTTGCCTTCACCGAATTTTAACTACTACTTTACATCGGCGCTTGGCTTCTGAATTCCCTCCAGGAATTCTATGAACCGCTTACAAGATGAGAGGATCTATTCTTTTTCGGAGAATCCTCGGTTTCCTTCCCAGCATCTAAACGATGTGATTGAACTAGATGTGTAAAAAACAGCTTCTTTTTCGTAGTATCCCCAGCTTTGGATGCTCATTAGGTCATCATATCAAAATTCACTTTTTCATTAGGTCCCTTTTTAATGAATTTTCGTAGTCTACAAAAATAGTTCTAAAGATTTAAAAAATGAAAATTTTCCAAAATTGTCTTCGTGGAAATCCGTGTTAGGGCGTTCCGAAATGAGCTTTTTGATCACTTGAAATAAGTAGAAATGATTGAAATGTGCAAAATCAGCAAAAATGACAAAAACGGCCCATACAAGGACCTGAAGTTGAGCAAAAGTGCAGAAGTTATACTGCCCGCTCAACTAGGTTAACGTTGTTAGGTACCTACCAATTAAACAGGATCTTAACCACTACTAGCCTAGTTATCTTGCTCGCTTGGCTCGCTCGGTATAGCTGTATAGATCCGATGGCCTTTAAGTTGAGTGGGACATGTAGAATGATTGGAATCAGTGAATTACTGGGTTGCAAGAAATGCATTTTTTTCATTTCCCGCATATTCGTGCTGATCTCTCCGGGAAGACAGCATCTTTCGGTGATTTTGACGGCACCATCGTGTTCTACTCGATCAAATTTTAATGTGGCAGCGGATAGAAGGGCTCCCACCCCCCTCCAGCCCATAGTTCGGGTGGGATTAGAAAATTTTAAAATCGCTCAAGTCCCCTTTTGGAAAAATCCAAGCAGACCCCCACCACTCGCAGACTCCCGCCACTCAGCCGTTTGGCCGTGCATAGAGACGACAGACACCCAGACAAACAAACGGAGTTTCATTCTTATATAGATGCTTTCATTTACAAGGCACATAAGAATGGGACTCCGAACATGAGAAGACTAACAGGGTGGGGAAATGCTGCTGCCCGATTGATTACGTATGATGTTACCTACCTATAGTAGGTATGTTCTTACTAACTTTCCTGCATGAAATCGTCAGGAACCCCTTCCCTCCCTCGCAAAACATTTCCGAGCGGATCGCTACGATCCGCGGTCTCTGCTTTTTCAAGGTGTCATCACTTGGGAATACCACGCCACCAGGATTATTGCACGCAAAAACACAGCAAATACCCACTGTATGGTGCGAGATACACAATACAGCTTCAAAGTTATAATAGACTAGCCGGTCCGGCTCGCTTCGCTCGTCTCCACGTCCAGCCGGTGGGGTTGGGGGTGGGTGAGATGGATCCCCCGGACCCCCTGCCCCTTAAGGGGACCCGGCACCCGACCCACTCCCGCCCTTTACAGACCTCTTTTTACAGGCGTTTTCCTCAGTCCTCCTGCAACCAATTTCAGTGCTTTTTTCCTTTTTGTTCCTTATATTCTCAATTTTCAATTAACATAGTGGTTTCCAGGTATCTCAAAAACACGAATTCGTAGGTATCATGGAATAAATGTTATATTTTTTTTTAACTTCAGCAACATCTAGCGACAGTTGAAATCAACATTTTGTAAAACCATCTTGGCCCAGAAACAAAACAAAAATCAACCGGATAGGGTCAACCGTTCCGAAGAAAAACGCCCGTGAACATGGAAAAACATTACTTTACAGGAGAGCAGAAAAACCAACAGCATCCATCTTTTCATGACGTCGCAACGCATTATGCAAATAGAAGCTGTTTTTGCTTTCCCTAGACCTATCTGAAATGAATTGTTGTATCATGATAGCTTAACTATGTCATCCATGGATAATATAAACATAATACCCCCGTAGCCCCGTAGCCCATAATACCCCCGTAGCCCCGTCAAATAAAGACAAAAAAGAAATTGATGAAGAGACTCTTGTCATTCGACTATTATCATACATCTTACATCTTATGGTTTCTTTGTGATTTTTAGTGGCCCAATTTCGTATTTACGTTTTGATTATTTATTAAAAATTGGTGGTTCTACACGAATTAAAAAAAAAAGAAAGGACCAGTAAACCGTTATTCAAGAATAAAGACGACAGAGCAACCATCTAGCCAGCCTATGCTGTCGGCTTGTACTTAAACAAAAAATTTACGCATTTGTAAGCATAAATTTGACTATGTTATTGAATTTAACTGTTCCCTAGATGTTAATACATCGTTTTATGAAAGGAAAAAAAAATCGATGTTTCTCAAATTTTTTGCTACGTGGTCCCCTTAAGCTGCTCGCTTCGCTCTCAAGGTGTGGCTGTATACATGCGACGGTTTTTTACCCCCCCCCCCCCCACCATTCCGGAATATTACAATTGAAACATGTAGGGGATGTTGTTCGCTTCACCCGCAAACGGTAGATCATCCCTAAGGGTAGGTTTAACGTGTGAGGGGATGTTGCTCACTTCGTCGCTTGGTATGGCTGTATATGTGTAGGAAAACCCTCGTTGAAATCTGATGTGAGTAGGGAATGTTGCTCGCTTCGCTCGCTCGGTATGGCTGTATATGTGTAGGAAAAACCCCGTCTATTATTCTGTTGAAATGTCTTTCAAACGGAAAGGTTCCTTCCTTCAAGAGGTTCCCCTTCAGGTAAAAAGGGCCTGCTCGCAGATTCCTGATACGGCGGGCTCAATTAACTTCTCATTTTAATCGCTTCGCCTCCCTTCCCCTCGCATTTTGTCCAACTTCCCGTCACTTTTTTCGATATCCGATTTCGGATTCAGATTCGGCGGAATCAAAACTGTATTTCGGAGCCCTATTGGCTCTTATACCAAGTTACCTGCGTTTATTCCAGCAAAACGAAGGTATTGCCGGCCCTTGAAAGAATCGAGTGTCTCGCAGCTTTGTTGCGGTCTCGGGAGTGTGAGACTCGGCAAATGTAGGGCGGCGACCTCTTTCCCGCTAGCACGCAGTTGAGTTGAACCCGCGCTACCTCGGGGGTTTTGTTTCCAAACGCAATACCCATCTCGGTTTTCCACCTCTTTTATTTCCCTTCGATTCAAACCATCACGTTTTTCAGCATCGCCGAATAAAAACTCGGCTCATGCCAACCTAAACAATTTCCCGTGGCCCGGGCTATCAAAAACAGTGTAATTCCGCACTGCATGTTCCAAACGTGACTTTTAAACGTAAACCTTTGGCTACGACTTTTACGTCTCGTTTTAGAGTACCTTGCTCTAAAACGAGTTTAGATTAAAGAGATGAATGTTTTTCAAACGGAGAAATAATATTTACTTCTGCAATGAACGGAAAAGAAACAGTTTCCTGTCTTCACGTCAGTTTTTTTGCATGACCATTACAAAACACTTACCAACACAAACTAAAAAAAAAGAAAAAAAAAAAAAAAAAAAAAGCACTCCGAGCCCCGTGGACCCCCGTGGAGCTCGGTAGGTATAACCTCTCGTACTTCGAATGAAACTATTGAAACACAGAATGTATTTTAGCTGACGCGTTCCACATAAAACCGTGGAACCCGCAAATAACAGTGACTCAGATTTTGCGGTGTCTTATCACTACTAGATCAAGTTGTTATATTTATTTATCACAAGCGCAACGGCTCACCACCAGCTCGATGAAATCATCAGAAATTAACAAGCGGTTGCAATCATGTTCACAATTTCAGTTATTGAGAATGATCACCTGTGTGTAAACAATTATTCAAATATAACCATGCGATCGTAGGTGGAAATCATCAGAAATTGTTGCAACACATTTTCTTTACACATAAACGTTTCGTTTTCGGTTTGAGATATGCCAAAGCCAATACACACTGCAACGTTGCTCTTTATTGCATAACCTAGTAGCAGCAACAAGAAATGAACTTCATATACCTACGTGTGACCATCCACAGGAAATGTTCTTTCAGCTTCTGGATTTCGAAATTAGATTTTGAATTTCTTGATAGACGAGAAGTTTCTGAACACGATACCGTTTTTAGATTTTCGATAACTAAATCCGTTGGAAATCTATTATTTATTGAACCTTTGAATTGCAAAAAAGCTGTTTTGCGAATTTTCAAAGAAAAAATGAGCTATTTAGATGGCTTCAAAATTTTAAAATGGATAGAAGGGGGCGGGGACCCCTTATAAATCCATTTCATAAATCAAAGAACACAATCCTAGATTTTAACGGTGTATATATATATATAAAGGGTGTATTTTCAGACGATAACTCCCATAAATTCAGCGTAAAAATTTTGTTCCAACGCAGAAAAATCCGTCTGGCAAAAGACTGATCGTTGGCCAGCACGATCGCTCTGAATTTCCAGGTTCAAATTTACAATTTTGTGGCTCAAAAAAAATGCTTATAAATCGGTTTTTCGACAATAGGACATGTCACGGTTGAAGTATTTTACAGCGCTGGGTCGATTGCGACCACTCCGAGATCTCTAAGATTCGTAATAAGCGAGAATAATAGCTTTAAGGTGAAAAATTCCCTTAATTGACTAAAATTTTGTAATTTTCGAGTTGTCCTACGTGTTCTTTAAATTTTTTCTGATATCAGTATGAATGTATTGCTCTCTCGCACCCACACGTGAGAACTGAGCGAGAAGGACATACATTCAGAACAAGACTTCACAAAAAAAGTCTTTCTGTTCTTGAATAGGTTTTTTAGAGATCTCCAACGTTTCTCTCAGGAACTGGGGCTTCTTCGGGGAGATGAAAATTGAATTCAAAATATCAAATTTAAAATTGTAAAATACCAATTGTTTTCTCTTTGTGATAAAAATGGAATTTGAAGGTTTTTGAAAATAAATTTTAAAATTGTTTATCTTTATGTAGGTGATAATGTTTTTCAGTAATGAACCATTGTAATCGACCAAGAAAAACAAAAACAATTATAACACCGCCTGAAAATTTTTGGTTTACGTTTCAAGTTGCGTAGAATCCAAAAATCGAAAAAAAATCCGTTCGTCCCCCGTCCGCATAAACAGTCAAGCTGTAAATTCCATGAACGAGCTGGATAGTGACACATGAAATATTCCGACTTACGTCTGTTCCTTGTCTATTGCATACGAGTGTAAAATGCACAATGCATTGCATTTTCCACATTAGAAGTGTAAAATAAGTTCATTTATGGATAGGCAGATGACACCTGCATCTTCCTCACCACGGTTTTATTTGTTTTTTATTTATTTAGTGGTTCAAGCCGCACCTCAACCAGAAGGGTCGTTAGCGGCATTGAACACTGTATGTGGCACGATTCTAAGGGGAGCCATGCCCTGCGTGACTAAACAGAGTGCCGTCATGGACTCTACTGCCAAATCGGAGGGGGGAAAACACCTAGGGGTACAGCGATGACCACTGTTTAGCCCCCAAAGCCGATAAACAAAACCAAAAATAAAATACTAGGGCTAAGACTAGATGTAGAATGAGCTTATAAACTAAATCATGTTACCTACTATAAACGTTAGCGGCCCCACCCCCTCCTACCAACTCACTCCCTCCCACCCAACATTAACCAATCTGGGAATGGGAAAACAAGGGATAATACAAGAGAAAAGCAGAGTCGTACAACACAGTGCAGTTCATTATTAGGCTATTATAACAGCTGATATAAACAAATGAAGTTGCTCAATTGCAAATGCTTATTTGTTTAATAAATTCATCCAACGTACCTAGTACAATATTCAAAATTCTGTTAAACCCAATAAAAATAAATAAACAAAAAAAAAAAAAAAAAAATTTAAAAAAAAGTTATGTGCCTCTAATTTATTTTTATAATTTTTAGTCCTTTCCGCTGCCGCGGCGCCTCTCTGGCCGCAGCACGCAGTGCTACGATCCCGGGGGTTTCGGTGGAAAGAAGTCCGAAACCACGAAAACCGGCAGTATTGCATATTGCGGTTCTATTACTCTATCTAATCTAATAGTGGAAACTAATATAAGTAATATAATAAAGAGAAACAAAATCATTTTGAGGCCTAATCGTTCCATTGATGAAGTTACCAACCTAAAAATGATAATACTAAGGCTATTTTGGTCTAATGGATGGTTATTTTATATTAATTTAATTAAAACCCACAGAATATTAAATATCAAGTTATATTCACAATCTAGGAAGGCATACAGTCCGTTCTTTACTCGGCTTTCATGTTTCAAGGCCATTTTTAAATAAAACCTCACTGCTTCATATTACGCATATTGATTCCGGAAATTGGATAAAATGAATATTTGCGGAATGAACGGGTTGAAAACTCAAATTCAGCATTATTTCCTGTAAAGAATGCTTCTAGTTTCGAAACTTGGCGAATTGGTACCCACTTTTTTGAAACTGACAATGTTATACCACTGGTTTTCAATATCCAATTTCTGAAAAGAAGAGATGGAAATTAAAAATTATTGTTCAAAATTTGTGTAAATTATTCCTGAGAGCATTCAGGAGAAACATCCCAGTCCAATCAGAAGAAGGGGAAAAATTTTGGTGAGTTCAAATCTGGGCATAGAATAACCCAGGGTGAGGGAGGGTTATCACATGTAAATATCATCGATTTGAGACCAATACCACCCAAGCGACGGCTCTATAAGCAATGTCGCTGGCGACGGCTCTATGAGCAATGTCGCCAGCGACGGCGACAATAACAAATGTCGCCGGCGACGGCGACATTAAGCAATGAAGGCCGGCGACGGCGACAATAAGGAATTTCGCCGGCGACGGCGACAATAAGCAAAGTGATGACTAGATGTACAAAAATATATCACAGATCAGAGATCACAGATCAGATATCACAGTTCGTAGTAGAGCTCAGTGGTCACCACTGATAAAATTCCTTCTTGTTGAAGTATGATGCCTAAATAAGAGAAAATGGATTTAATCAACCCTGTAAGCCAATAAATTTGCTAATATTTCGACTAATAGGGGTCCGGAAGTTTTCAATGTCAGGGCCAATGGTGTTTATTTATGATTAAAATCCGGCTTTTTCGTCTCCCGGCCCTTTAAAAAAAACTCCGATTAAATCAATCTCGTGGAAATGGTTTTCACTCCCGAGAGCTTCTTCAAGGCAGAATGAAACGAAAACGTCAATAAGTGAGAGATTATCCAATGAAAAAGTTGGGTGTCAGTAAAAGGGGATCAAGCGAAATTATTCCTGAGAGCATTCAGGAGAAACATCCCAGTCCAAGTCGACATGATCAGAAGAAGGGGAAACATTTCGGTGAGTTCAAATCTGGTAATAGAACAACCCAGGGCCAGGGAGGGCTATCACATGTAAATATCATCGATTTGAGACCATTACCCATCACCCTGGATGCTGAAGACGTTTTTTCGAAAAAATTTATTTTGACTTTTCTCCACCTGAAACACATCGGGCGTAAAGGCTCCATGAGCAATGTCGCCGGCGACGGCGACAATAACAATGTTGCCGGCGACGGCGACAATAAGCAATGAAGGCCGGCGACGGCGACAATAAGGAATTTCGCCGGCGACGGCGACAATAAGCAATGTGATGACTAGATGTACAAAAATATATCACAGATCAGATATCACAGTTCGTAGTAGTGCTCAGCGGTCACCACTGATAAAATGCCTTCTTGTTGAAGTATGATGTTGCTTGCTGGCGACGGCGACAATAAGGAATTTCGCCGGCGACGGCGACAATAAGCAAAGTGATGACTAGATGCACAAAAATGTATCAGATCAGATATCACAGATCAGATTTGAGACCATTACCACCCATGCGACGGCTCTATAAGCAATGTCGCCGGCGACGGCGACAATAAAAAATGACGACGTCGACGGCGACAATACGCAATGATGGTCGGCGACGGCGACAATAAGGAATGTCGCCGGCGACGGCGACAATAGAGAGTTTTTGGTGACCACTAACGTACCCTTAACGTCACCCTACCGTACCCAAGAGTACGTGACCTTGAGGGTACGTTAGCAACGTCGTACGTTAGAATGGCTCATTTAACCTTCCAGTAGTGCATGTCCCTCACAGGTGTATAGTGAACGATAATCCACTCCCCTACCTGAACGAGAAGGGTGGGGAGGATGTCCCTCCATCTATCCTCCTCAAATCACTTTCTCGAGAGACAGTGCGAGTTTGGGCTCTGTCGCGTGTGCCACTTGCTGCAGAGACATCAAAGACACCTGACAGGTGCATGCGACCATCCAAGTAAGTAAATTAAATTTCTATTTTTTATTTTTTTTTTCTCTTGAAAAATTCTTATTTTATTGGATTTGTGCTTGTGTATCTAACCTGTAGTAATCATTTGAATAGGAAAACATTAAATATTTTCCCCTTTTACGCACTTTGCACCTGTCAGGTACATGCGACAATTCACGTGTTATTTTTATTTCAGATGGCGGCTGACAAGATTACGGTGAACCTGATGGATGATGAAGATCTGGAAGCACTACACCGTCTGCTATTCGATCGTACTGATGATGAAGACATGTAACAATAAGACAAAAGGAGTGGACACTGTAGACAAGCTTTGTGCCACTTACAATGTTGCTTGAAATGTTCGACGTTAGCCACTGGTGGTCTTTTTTTCCATGCTCAATGTTGCTGGCATAAATGCACAAGTAATTTACAGGGGAAACAAGAATACAATCAAAAGTCGTCGACACTTCCTTCGGCAGCTAGCCAAAGAGCTCGTGAAGCCCCATATATTGCGGCGTGCTTTACCCACGACACCACTCCCTAGGGAACTCCGAGACAGGATGTCATCATCATTCCAGAATCCTCCCACAGATGCTGCTCATACTGAAGAAGGAAATGAAACAGCAGGCACAAAAAGAAAACGCTGTGGACCCTGCCACGAGGTGAAGAAAAGAAAGAGCACCAAGTACTCGTGCACGATCTGTGGCGAGTACCTGTGTCTAGAGCATATTTCTCCACTGTGCAGGCAATGTTCTGACAAACGGAGGGGGGGAGATGATTCAACTGATTCAAATGATGTGTCTAAGTAATTATTATTTTTCTTGAAGCCATTCTGTTTGATTTTTCTTTTTATTTTTTTTACGAGCCGAATAATATTATAAGATAAGATACGTTCACGTTACCGAGATTACTACCTATCCGAAATGTACAAGGCATTGAGCGCCTGGTGACTAGATTTTGCGGTATGCTAATTCTAGTCTAATCTAGATCATAAATGATGAGGGATAGAATGTACTTATCCAGATTACTTACAATGTTCCATTACAATGTTCCTTTACAGTGTTCAAATTTTTATGTTTGTTATTAAACTTGGGATTATATATGCAGTTTGGCTAGCACATTTTCCTTCCAGAACCCCAAATTGCCTTTCTCCAGTGATATATATAATATTTTCGTCATATCTGGCCAATAGATTAGTTGTGAGCTAAGAAAAAATGCAGATGCACCTCACAGGTTCATGCGACAATCCTTGTGCAAAAAACACTTGCGACAAACGGAAGGTTAACGTCACCCGTTTGGGGACCTAAAGGCACACGACACCAGCCTAACCTTCCTGTAAATGTAACACTACTGGGCTCCTCAAAATTACTTGAATACCTACTGGTGAAATAAATAATAGTAGTTTTTCTTTTCAAATGCCTCTTTACCAACTAATTTTGTTGATAGCGGGTAGGTTTTTGAACACCCCTCAAACTTGGTTATTTTTCGTTTCAAGTCGCGTAGATAGAAACCAAATGTGCCATCTGAAGTCCGCCTCCTACGTCGCGCTTTACTAGCCTTCAATTCGATCGAAAAAAATCCGTTCTTTTGCGCACAGGCTCTATTTGGTCGATTAGAGCTTTGTTTTTATTATAATTTCACATATTTTAAATGATGAACCTGAGTTTTAAGACTCTACTTCTTCGCAGTACTGTTCTTAGTTAGCCTGATCTCAGCTGTTTTCTCGTGAACATTGCGTGAAGTGCTGCCTCCACTGATGATTATCAGGTAAAATCCTGGTTCATTGTCATAGAGATGTATACTTTTTCATATTGATTGATATACCTATTACCCAACCGAAAACCCAAAAACATGAAGTTCCTAACGACTTAAGACTAAGACCTAAAAGTGCAACTAAATCGCGGTGTTTCCCACTTGAGGCTTACTATCTTTGCATTTAATCCATGCCTTGTTTACGAATTGAAAACTAACAATGAGAAACTATCCCGTATTTGTACTGAGATTAACATGAAATTCGAATTTAGGATTGAAAATCGGCATTTCACATCGAAATAAAGAAGTCGATTAGACAACCAGTAGACAACAAGATAGCTGGGAAAAAATATCGCGTTACCCAACCACCGTTAACGTGACATCAAAATTAAGGCAACCGTTCTCCCGGCTCCTTTTGGGTTAGCATCTTCGTTTGCTCCCTCAAGACTACGGTAACGGGTGACGTTGAGTTGAGGTCGCCAAAAACTCTCTAATAAGGCATGTCACCGACGACGGCGACAATAAGCAAAGTAATGATTAGATGTACAAAAACATATCACAGATCAGAGATCACAGATCAGATATCACAGTTCGTAGTAGAGCTCAGTGGTCATCACTGATAAAATGCCTTCTTGAAGTATGATGCCTAAATAAACGAGAAAATGGATTTAATCAACCCTGTAAGCCAATAAATTTGCTAATATTTCGACTAATAGGGGTCCGGAAGTTTTTAATGTCGGGGCCAACGGTGTTTTTAGACGATTAAAATCCGGCTTTTTCGTCTCCAGGCCCTTTAAAAAAAACTCCGATTAAATTAATCTCGTGGAAGTTGGTTAAAAGGGTTTTCACTCCCGAGACCTTCTTCAAGGCAGAATGAAACGAAAACGTCAATAAGTGAGAGATTATCCAATGAAAAAGTTGGGTGTCAGTAAAAGGGGATCAAGCGAAAAGGATCCAGAAGGGTTTTCGGAGAGAATGGGACGCCGGGAGGGAGAGATTTGTTGCCCCACCTCTGTTCCGACCGATGGCCCTGTGTGATCCCCCCCCCCCCCCCCCCTCGCCACCCCTTCGTTCCCCACCTTGTGTGCCTTCTTCAATTCACAAAAGACGTCCGGACGAATCTGGAAGTAAAAGGGGAAGGGAAGAAAGGAGGATTAAAAGGGGAGAGAGAGAGAGAGAGAGAGA
Source organism: Adelphocoris suturalis (assembly GCA_030762985.1). Taxonomy (NCBI): domain Eukaryota; kingdom Metazoa; phylum Arthropoda; class Insecta; order Hemiptera; family Miridae; genus Adelphocoris; species Adelphocoris suturalis. Next base: position 89,653,418 of record CM061041.1, on the reverse strand, counting down.
GAGAGAAATTAATTTAAAGGGAAAAGGGGAACGGAAAAAACCCCCGAGCGGGCGAGTGGGGGGGTTGAAGAGAGAAGGCGCTTTGTTCGAAATTGGGAGCGAGGAGAGTAATATCCGGAGTTCATGAGGCGGGAGGAGTGGTGAGATCGGAGGTCGTGCGGAGTTATCGAGCTCCTACCACCTCCTGTAGCCCTGGTAATGCCCGCCCAAACGCTCTGCCTTTAAAGGCTGAAAGTTTTCTGTCGGCCTTGTAAAAACTCCCTCCTGCCTTTTCAACGTGCTCTCTTTCATGGGGATGTCATCGGTTTTGACCCGAAGCTCCTTTTTTTTGCGCTCACTCCGGATTTCTTTTTTTCCCTCGTCTTCTCTGCGGTCGGGTTTTTATCGAGACGTAAAACGAGGCAACTCCGGGTGGCTCCTCCACGACAATTGATAAACATATTAATGCCTCGGAGACCTTACTTGGTCAATCAGCGTCCCAGATCTCTTACCGAGTTGGATGAGGCGGAGCGGATCTCTTACAGAGTTTGATACGTTGTTGAGGCGGTGGGGCGGAGGCGGGTTACGTGGAGAGTTATCGATCGCCCCCTCCCTTTCACCTACTTTTTTTCCTTCGCTTTTCTCGCCTACTTCCGCGCTTCATTCAGACGTAACAGCGACTAACAAAACGTAGTGAAACTTTGTTTCTTCGTTATCCTTTGAATAAAACTATGAATTTAACGAAAACTGTTTGACAAAATCTGATGGGTTGTAAAATATAACACAAAACCTTTAGTTTACCACTTATATTTAAATAATTACAAAGCTTTTCGCTCAGATTCTGAGCATCTTCAGGTCACAAGAAACACAAACACAGATAATAGGATATTCGATACACAGATGATAGGTTATCTGTGTTTGTGTTTCTTGTGACCTGAAGATGCTCAGAATCTGAGCGAAAAGCTTTGTAATTATTTAAATATAAGTGGTAAACTAAGAGTTTTGTGTTATATTTTACAACACATCAGATTTTGTAAGATGGCTTACCACAGAAGGTCAGTTGAAAAACTTGATGAATTGATGAAAACAGTTAGGTAGCTCAAAACTGTAACCAAATATTAGGTGATTCAATGATTAAGTATGAAATGCTAGGGAGGGGGAGAGAAGTGTTTGTCATGGGGTCCGGGATGAAAAATGCTGCAAATCGTCACACGAAGGTTAGAGAAAAAAAACTGATTAAGCCGCTCATTAATAGTATTTGGGTATCTCTTCTGCTCAGATCAGAGGCATATATTACGTAACTTCTCTTCCTGATATTTAAATTAAAATCAAGTGAAGAAGTAGCGGGTAATGGGTGTTACAGTGATTTCACCGTTCAGTCTGCAATGATTTCACACCTAAATGAGTGCTTTCCGAGACATTATACTCGGCCAAATAGGTCAAATATGCCAAAAAGGCCAAATATGCCTCAGGGTAATAAAACGCGACAGGACTTGGCCTAGCGACGAGCGGCGACTCGATGAATGCTATCAGAATGGATAGAAAAAGGTTGCACTTACCCGTCCACACGGGTAATTGGATGTAGCAAGCGTAATCCACCGAGGAAAATTCATTTTCAACCCTCCTCATAATTTGTTGGCTCAAGTTTCGAGACACTTAGATTCCGAAAATAGAATACAAAAACTCGTCCGCTTGCCATACTCCCTCCAAAGCTTTTCTTCAAAGTATTGCTCATTCCTTCTACTCGGCTGAAGTAATTGGTTTGCCTAAATGCAACTTTGTCGCTGGTAGGGTGCCTATCTCTTATTTAACCACCGCGATAAAAATCCGACTTGAAAATCAGACAATTTTATCAAAACCAAATTGCTTTAATTGACGGATGTATGCATATGGTTAGAATGAGCATCTTTCTCGTGCCTGCATTTTTCATTTTTGATCTAAGAATTGGATTCGGCGCCCTTGAAAGTGGTGGCAAATTTTCAGCTATAGGTACTCCGAATGGTTTGGACGAAAACCGATGAAAATGAATGAAATTACTCCATAGGCTTTTACCAAGTGGCGCTACTAGCAATTGAGACTTATAGTGACTTTCAAGAGGTGAATCATGCTCAAACCATAGTGAAAATGACAATAACGTTTTTTAATAAGAGAGTAAATAACAGTGTAAAATCTATGAAGGCACAACGTATAAAACGTGGAGAAGAAAAGAGAGAAATTGCATGACATATGTAAAGTCAATGTAAATTACTGCTGATGGTGGCTCGATGCAACTACGTCATCATATCCACCTCGTAGTTGGTTGAGTCAGTTGCTGTTATAGTATTGGCACTTCATGCAATAACTTGAGTGTGGTTTTCAGCCGGCTCGATCAGTACCTATGTTCTTCAGGTGAAATGTTACTTTTGAAAACGCTTTTTCTGCTGGATTCAAAATAGGGGAATAAAGGAGGAAGGTAGTGTAGGTACTTGCGGGGCGGTCGAACTGCGCAAGGTCATTCTCATAATTCAATCACGGGGCTCACCTGAACTGGGCACCAGCGGCAACTAAACCACCTGAACTTTCCAAATCTTAGGTACATACGCAGGGTCTGCTCCAGAATTTTACTTAGGGATTGACGACTTGATATGAGAGCTTGCGAGCAACCAGACCACCAAATTATACTCATCCTCAGACCACCACGTAGAGCCCAGATCAGTCATAAGTCACAATCAAAGTGATTCTGGTTTTTCAGTTTAATATGTCAGTTTCTGGGTAAACTCATGTTAAATACTAGGAAAATGTAGGTGTGTTACTTAATTTCCCTTCGCTATTCATTTACAACTATATGAAGATATCTTTACATACCTAATGTATAATAGACTTCGTTATTTCAATTATATGCAGGTGCTCTGCGTAGAAAGGCTATCCAATACACACATAACATATTTCAACAATATATATTTCAATAATATATTTCACCCCAAAGGGGTGAATCCGCATAACCAACCGACAAATCTACTACACCTTCCTGTAAACATTTTTCTCTAAACAACAGCTTCATTATTTATTCTTATCGCATTCCCATTTCGCTTTGATTAAGAATAGAATAATGTAGGTAGCTCAAGCTCGCAGATAAAAGCGAAATAAACGTCAACTGTAATACTGTCTCCAGAAACAAAAGAATCCTCTTTCGCCCACTTCAGAAAAACTTTATCAGGAGAATGAATCATCCCATCCTAACCTCCTTACCTCGCTGCTTACTTTTTTCTCCGCCAAATACTTGCCATTGAGACGACTGCTGTTTCGTCGTCCCTCTTTTTTCATGTTAAATCGAATTTCTAGTTACAGAAGTAATATTTTATCTTATCGCTTGCCCGCCGACAACGTCCAGAGGTCTTGAATTCGTTGCAACCGACTCCGTGGAATTAAATTATCATTCTCAACGTGCAAAAAATGCGGTATCGGCGGTTGGATCGACAACCGGTTTATTGTCCCTCGTTCTACTCGTACATGTAGGATCAGTTTCCTAGATCTAGAAGTTCCTTGCTACCGTCTCTCTTTCAATACATAGGATCGAATTATTAGCTCTAGGTTGATTCATTCCCTACTTACCGTCATTATTTCCATACCTTGGATTGAACCACAGATCTAGTAATTGGTAATTTCATCTTTACCGCCTCTCTTACCATATCGTGGATCGAATCCCAGACCTAGGAATTTGATCGTCCCTCCTTACCAATTTCCTTTTCTTATCTTCGATCGATTCCTAGATTTTGAAATCGATTCTCCCCTCCTCCACATATTTGAGTTCACATCTTGGCCACATTTTGGATCAAAATTCTAGATCTAGAAGTTTTTTCTTCACTCCTTAGCGTCGTTCTTTCCAAAATTTTATTTCAAAATTCTAGATCCAGAAGTTTGTTCTTTAATCTTTATTGTCGTTCTTACCACATTTTGGATCATAATCCTAGATCTGGAAGTTTGTAATTCACTCCTTATCGTCGATTTTCCCACATTTTAGATCTTGAATCTAGGTCTAGAAACTTGCTCTTCACTCATGATAGTCGTTATTTCTACATTTTATATAATAATTCTAAATCTAGTATATTTTTCTTCACTCCTTATCTTCGTTCTTTCCTCATTATGAATCAAAATTCTAGATCTAGAAGTTTGTTCTTCACTCCATATCGTCGATTTTCCACATTTTAGATCATAAATCTAGATCTAGAGACTTGTTCTTCGCTCACTATTGGCGTTCTATCCGCATTTCAGTTCATAATTCTAGGTCTAGAAGATTATAATTGTCTCCGTATCGTCGTCTAGAAAATTGGTCTTCACTCATTATTGTCCCTTTTTCCAGATTTTCGATCAAAATCCTAGATCTATAAGTTTTAATTCACTCCTTATCATCGTTCCTCTCTCATTTTGGATCATAATTTATTCTAGATCCAGAAAATTGCTCTTTACTCCTTATCGTTGTTCTTTCCTCATTTTGTCTAACAATTCTAGATATAGAAGTTTGTTTCCACTCATTATTGTTGTTCTCTCTACATTTCAGTTCATAATTATAGATCTAGAAGTTTACAATTCACACCTTATCGTCGTACTTAACACATTTGGATCATAATTCTAGATACAGAAAATTGTTCTTCACTCATTATCGCCCTTTTCCCCACATTTTGGATCAAAATCCTACATCTAGAAGTATGTAATTCACTCCATATCGTCGTTCTTTCCTCATTTAGATCATAGTTTCAGATCTGGAACATTGTGCTGTTCTCATTATTGTCCTCCTTTCCACATTTTGGATTAAAATTCTAGATCTACAAGTTTGATATTCACTCGTTAGCGTCGTTCGCTCCACATTTTGGATTGAATTTCTTGATCTAAAAGTTTGTTTTTCCTCCACTCCATATCCAAGTTGTTCAGTTAACCAATAATTATTAATTAATAGGTAGGCATTTTATTTATTTTTTTTTTCTCAAGAAAATCTGTGCTCTTCTCACGAGGATGGGCTTGGGAGTAATTGTCCCATTGCCCCACACTCTTTCCAAGGCCTCCATTTACTTCATGTGCTGTTTTTTGTAGCACTACTGGCGATTGTGGCTTAACAATGTAGCTTACAAGAAATCAGACAATTATATCAAATTAATTATTTATTGCTCTCAAAGTAATTAAACAGTTTTATCAAGAGAATAAGTAAAAAGAGTAGGTATCTGTGTACATTGTATACAACTCATCAAAAGTACTCAAAGTGAAAAGCACGTTATTTTACTCGTTTTGGCCGCCTTCGAATAACGCATTGATAGGCAGGTACAAAATATGATCCTCGTTATTCAGTAAGGGGCATTTCGTTCTATGCGGGATATATTCATTTATTCCAAAATTCAGCAACACGTGGCCTGTCCACTTTCGTTTCGGGCCTCCTCGCTTTCCTATCCTCGCGATTTTGTAGCCGACATGAGCACTCCGTGGACCATTTCGATTCCGTTTGCCGTCCGCCGCCTTGTCGCAGTTCAAGCTGATGTAATAACCAACTATTTCACCGCCATATCGCATTTCGATTCTGCCCGTGCGGATTTCAACCGGATAATGCGGAGGTGTCGGTTTCGGAGAGATTCGTCTGACGACGCAAAAGTCGCTGGGGGTGATAACCCTCGGATTTTCGAAGCCAGCATTGTTGATGATTTCGTTGATTTTGTCCAGCGCTAGCCCGCGAGCTCGCTTGAGCAAGGGTTCCACATCTTCCTGCGAGCGACAAACCTCTTCTTGAAAATCGACATCAAATTCTTCGTTGAAGGTCCACATCGCCTCTTGATGCCGAGCCATTCCGGTTCCAGTTGTGACGTGATATTCTTAACTTTATTAGCGAGACTTGATCACTCTGACTTGAATGTGATTTGTATTGCATTTTTCACCCATATATACCTACCTACCTATGTTGATGGGACTACGGTAGATCGTAGCATTGGGATCGAAGGTAGATCGTAGCATTCGTCCCCGTACGATAGAACCGTCCGTCCACTTCCGAGAAGCTACGAGTTTATCGGGAGAATGACTCATCCTATTATTTCTCTCTTCTCTCCAACGCGTTATTTTTCGCCGCTAAATACCAACAGTGGAATGAAGAATTTATCGTCCCTCGTTTCATATCTTGAATCGAATTTCTAGAACTAGAAGTTTATATCCGTTTTTCACTTACCCGACAGCAGCGTCAGGCGACTTCTACGAATAATTCCCTTCTCACCGGAATAATTCGTCGACGCTGATTCTTCTCGCAGGGTGATTGAAATAAGCCTGAAACGGAATTATCGTTCCCACCAAGGAGACGCTCTCAACTATTACACAAAGATTTAATATTTCTGTATAAGATAGCTCTTCTATGCAGATCACTGGTCGATAGATAATCATTATACGGTGTCCATCTGAGCATCGTTTAATTTTGAAACAGTTCATTCTACTATTTGAGTTTAACGGGTGTATAATCCTTATAACGTAGTTTAGGAAACTAGATTTTAGAAGTCAAAGAGGAAGAAGGAGAATACAGAAAGGCAGTAAAAATACATGGAACAATAGGAATCATAGTTCCATGTTTCCCATGCTGATTTCGTGCTTAAATCTTAAAATGTATATACCTAGCATTAAAAAAATCTGAAATTTTGAAATTATAATGTCATCGTACAGGTAAAAGTAATAAAAAGTACAATTATCCCCCCCCCCCCCCCCCCCCCCCTATTTTTTTTTTTTTTTTTTTTTTTTGTCGCAAGTTGTTTTACTAGAGATGGCTATGATAATTGTTAAAAAAAAAAAAAAAAAAAACTATTAAACCTTCTCTAACCAAACGAAAAATCATTTATACTTCCTACCAAGGTTCAGTGTTTGAATAAGAACACTTGAGGGGCTGAACTCTTACTACTTCACTACGTTTTATTCAACATTTAATCAAAAGTAAAGTGTAACTTAAGAATTGAAAATTCAAGTATTTATACTCTAGTAATTACCAACCAATTACAAAACCATAAAAATGCCATTAATTACCTTGAAACAAAAATTCTATATCCAATCAGTCATAGGATTTTTATTTTAACTACTTTAAATACAATTGTTTGTGAATAGAGGGCGTATTCAGAGAAGTTCCAATTTACTCATTCCTCAATTGGACGATTGTGGCAGAAATTATGATTGACTAAATTTCATATAATCATTAATCAACACATACAATTAACTTTATTTTAATGTTATGGACGGATTAAAAAGGAAAGTCTCTGTATACAAGATGGCTGAAGGAATTAATTGAAACAATGATTAATTATGTTTGAAAGAATACATTTATTAATTTTGGAAAAAAAAATAAAAATCTACAAAAATATAATTGTTTTATTACAGTTTATCTTCTCGTAATGAAGCTATGCAGAAGAGAATTAGATTTATAACAACAAAAGATACAAGAATTATTTAGTGAAAAACTATCAAAAATTTGAATTAGTAAAATGAGAACTTTGTTTTGTTGAGTTATAATAGCATTCTGTAATTGTAATTATAATTGTGGAAAACTTTTTAAATGTAGAAAACTGTAATAGGCTATAATTTCATGTTTTATAAAATGAAACATTTTAAAACTAATAAAGTGAAGTGAGGAAAAGTGTATTTGCATTTGAAAAATACAAGACAAAACACTCAAAACTTTCGTGCCTTTATAAGTGAAAATTCTTTAATAACCTTAGAAAAGTCAAGTTTGGATGCTAACTTGTGCTCATTGCTGAGAATGGCAAGGGAATTCAACCTTTCTTGGCCCATGGATGCTCGCTCCCAAGTCTTCAACCGAGTGCCAATATACCTTGTGTCAAGAAAACCCGCCCCATCAAAATATCTGATTTTGATCAGGCTAATAAATCAATGTATAACACAGGACCAAACGATGAATATTGAATAGAGACATCAACAGGTCGGAAAAGTGGAAGAATATGAAATGTGAAACACAGGTAACGTACTATGATTCATAATCATGATTGTGATTATGATTCATTCATTCATTCATTATCATTGATTTGGATAATGAACTAAAGGATGGGGGAAGCGGCAGCTCTACGTTAGCCTGTTCTTTCCATGGACCTCTCCCGTACACGGGGGTCCGCTGAGTCATTCAAGGCCGTCTGAAGTGCCGACAAAAACTGGCTAGAAGTAGAAGTAGAACTACATGTACGAGTAAACGATCAGCTCAGATTTCCCGGGGGCTCAATTTCTACTCGTAAATGTAGTATTTCTACTTCTACTTGTATTTCTACTTCTACTAGTATTTCTACTCGTACATGTAGTATTTCTACTTCTACTAGTATTTCTACTCGTACATGTAGTATTTCTACTTCTACTAGTATTTCTACTTCTACTAGTATTTCTACTCGTACATGTAGTATTTCTACTTCTACTTGTAGTCAGTTTTCGTCGGCATTTCAGACGGCCTTGAATCAGTCAGCGGACCACCGTGCGTAAGCCCGTTCTTTTGCTGTATACGAAATACTCAGGCGCTGTTTTGAAGCATTTACACCCGTTCTTTTCCTGTTTTGACCACAACACCGTGTTCTACTATCCCAAATACATAAGGTATTACGGTAGGGTTATCATAGTCTCTGATTCCACATCTTGAATCGAAATTTTGATCTAGAGGTTTGAACCAACAGTGTTTAGCACCTTCTACGGATAATTCGTTGAAGTAAATTTCTCAAGGAGGGGGAATGAAAGGAATGGAATTCAAGAATAACAAAATGACACATGAAGTATTTGCGCAATGTGCACTAGTCAACTTTGTTTTTCAGAAAGGTACAACTAAATACACACTTATACTAAATACGTACAAATAAATTGTGTACAAAATGCAAAGTTTCAGATTTTGGATCATTCACTCGCCACATGTGGCATATATACAAGATTTTAAGGTTTGTTACGGAAAGATACATATGGGATAGAAGTGTTGTCGGCCGTGAATGGTATTGACTATACAATATGTTGTACAAACCATCACACTTTATCACTAAAAAGTATGTTTATACAGAAAATATTTCCAACTCGAAATCAAATATAAGTCTCAATGTTGATTTCACATCGAATTTACCAGAAAATACTACTTTGTATGTTGTATTGCTCACACTTCACTAACACACGATATAGTCAATAATGTAGTTGAAGAAAATGGGTAAAACTAATACGAAAAGTGCACGTTGTTTTAAAAAAATAGAACAAAAAACTTTTCTTTTTTTTTGTGTGCGTGGGATGATAAAGGTTGTTATTTTCCAACTGCATACAGTGTACATAGTTCCTGAATCAGATTGCTCACGTTTGAAGATTTATTTCATGTTACTACTAGAATAGAAAACGGAAGTTAGTGAAAAACGTTGTCTATTTCCACGAAAAATAAAGAGTTACAATGTTAAATCGATTTCGACGGTTAGGCCATCATCAGTAACAAACAATAACGTTATTGTTTGTTACTGATTATGGCCTAACCGTCGAAATCTATTTAACATTGTAACTCTTCATTTTTCGTGGAAATAGACAACGTTTTTCACTAACTTCCGTTTTTATCAAGATCAAATTACTTTGTACCAATCGAAATATATGCGAATAAGAAGCAGGGCCGTGGCACCAACAAAAAGTAGAGGGGTGTAAAACCCAAAATTTCCCAACTCCTTGGACTAAAAATTCCAACTATTTGTTTTTTAATGGCAAGTAGGTATATTTGACCGTGAATACCTTCAATAATTATATTACCAAATCAGTATTCATAAGCACTTCCGAGTGTTTCCGGGTTTTCCTGATCGCTGACTGCAGCCGTTCACCCATTAATAGGTACTCTTCTGACCCCTATAAGTAAAACTTCCGAAATCCCAACGAAGAAAGTAAGAGTTTTCAGTTGGACTCAGTCCCAATCATACATAAAAAGTATGAAAATTCCCAAGACAAAGAATAATAAACTTTATTCTGATTGGGGAAAAACGAGAGTAGGAATGCGACTTCGTCGCGAGTGATTTAGTTCGTACTAGAATAGAAACCTGTTTTCCTTATTACGATTCCCTCGCTTGTGACCTTGCGTAGTCATTCGACTCTTACTGGCTCTGAGAAGTTTAGACAATTACATTAGTACGCGGTACCTGCGCGTCAAAACTAAAAAAAATAAGTTAGCGCAATTATTACTACGATTCATCAGGTTCGTCATTTGCACTACTTTGATTCGTGTGTAGTACACCCGTTCGTAGTAAATTACAAACTGTACAACTACAATGGGCCAGTGAGCCGCTAACGGCGAATCGGTGTGTTAGTCACTTCTCAATAACTTGATACTACGATAGAAACCTGTTTTCATTATTACGATTCCCTCGCTAGTGACCTTGCGTAGTCATTCGACTCGTCGCTCCGTAGTCAAACGTCGCTCTGAGACGTTTAGACGGCCACGTTAGTATACGGTACAGAAATCAAAACTTTGTAAAAAAGAGGTTAGCGCAATTATTACTACGATTCACCAGGTTCGTCATTTGCAGTACTTTGATTCGTGTCGGGGTCCACATTCGCAATATGCTTAATTCGCTAAAAGCGAATCGGTGTGGTAGTCACTTCTGAATAACTTGATACAACGAAAGAAACCTGTTTTCATTATTTAAATTCCCTTTCTTATTACACACGTAGTCATTCGGCCGACTCTGATACGTAGTGTTTAGACGGCTACATTAGTATGCGGTACCTTAATCGAAACTTGGAAAAAAAAAAAAAAAAAACATAGCTCCACATTTGTAGTTATAGATACCTACGATTCATCAGGTTCGTCATTTGCACTACTTTGATTCGTGCCTTGTACAACCGTTCGTAGTAGGTATTTTACAAATTAAACAACTACATTAATTTAAATCGTGGTTCTCTTTCACGAAGGCTCTCGCAATATGCTTATATCGTCTCACATGACGCGGCCAGTTGGACTTGTCAACGTCAGTGTCGCAACATTCACAGTATTTCTTCCTCTCAAACTCTTGTTCACGCAGCTTCTGTTCACGCACAAAGTGTTGCTTACACTTCTGATGACGCTTGAATACCGACTTGTTAACGTAACAGTCACAAATGCTACAATGCGCTTTAGTTGATTGCAAGGTTGCAATTGTGTTTTCTTATCTATCTTAATCTACTAGGCGCGTACTTTATAATTCAAACCTTTTAAAAAATACGACTGGAGTAGTGTAATCGCTGATTCCTTAGTTGTTCGCAAAGATTAGGATGTGTTCTTATATATAACAAAGTCGTTGTTCCAGGCGCTTGCAGTGCAAGTGAACAAACAAATCAAAAAATTGGTGCCGATGTAGTGATGAAGCATTATTTTCTTCCCCTACAAGCGATGCAACTAACGAACATGACAGTTAGTGCCGATGTGGTGATTAGGTGATGCGGAGTTTGAGGTGTTGGGACGTTGCGGCGATGTTGCGTTTGACGGGATTAGCTGCCGAAAAATTCGGGCCAGAACTCCCATTTCCTCCTCTACTGGCGACGTAAAACTGAAAAGTTAGTGCGCTTTAAGCTGTCGAGGGAATAAAGGAGAAAATACAATTCTTTCCCTTTTAAGGGTGTTTTTCTCAAGTTGGTATTGCAAATATCAATAAATAAACATCCCCACTGGATACATTGTGAAAAATTCGCCTAATATCCCATGCGGTAATTGAATACATCCAAAAACTTGATATATTGATCTCTCCTCATCACTACCCCACCCACAGATTTCGGCACCCTCTACAAATAATCCGTCGAGGCAGATTCTTCCAAGACGGGTAATAGACGGAATAAGCTATAAACGGAGTTTTCATTCTGAATGAGCCAAACAATACATCGGCGGGAAGAACGACAACGGTTATATCGTCTCTCATTCCTAGATCCAAATTCTTCGAGCTGGAAATCGGCACATGAAAGGTTTTGGTGATGCTGTACCCGAATCTGAGGTCAGTATTCAAATCACACGTCTATTGTTCATTGCGATGAAATTCATGAACAAAACCAACCATGAGACCACACTATAATAGAAACCTACCCACAAATTTGGAGCTTGTTTGGGTCAAAGTTCTGAGTTTGTTCTCATGAAGTAAAACACAGAAAACAATTAACAGATTCTGCTTTCCCCTTTCGTGTTTACAAAACCTCGCTTCGAGGCACTTATTGTCGGGAATAAATGAATGAATGTAAAGTCGATTCCTACAGAAACTGAAATCTAGGGTTATTTTAATCTGGGTACTTCATAAATGACAAAATGGTGCAAATTATTGCATAAAGGTTTATTGTTTCTTTTTTAGATAGCCTTTGTACGCAGAACATCTCTCTACAATTTATTAAGCGAAGTCCATACATTAGGTGTCTAAAGATATCTGTATAGGTGTAGATGCCTTCCGATACCATTAATTAAATTATAGAACATACATACAATTTTCTAGTATTTAACACGAGCAGACCAACTGAAAATTAATTATATAAAATTAATCATTTAGCTTTGCTTCAGAATTCTATCTAAAGGTGACAAAAGTTATAACAAATCCGGTTTAGTGAAGTGAAATTCCATTGGAATTATATCAGCTGATATGAGCGTTGTAGTTACATGGGGATTTTCACTATGTTCCACCAGTTACGATTTGCTCTTATGTTGTTGATTTTTTTCCTGCGAAAGTTCTAGCCCTTATGGCCAGGGGTATACAACCAGTTTGAACCTCAATCAACGTTAAAACTGCTGTCTAAACGGAGAATGTAGTTTATGCCAGGTGTACAAGTTCTTAAACGGCGCACATAGTTTGGGATTAGAGTTAATTTCTGCCTAATTGAAGGGCGAATAAGCCCCCTGGACCCCCGGTTACCTCTATTTACATACCTCGAATGAAATTGTTGAAACACAGAATGTGTATTAGCTCATGCATTTCACATAAACCCGTGAAACCTGCATATAAGAATGACTCAGATTTTGCGGTGTACCTATCTTAATCTGCTGTATGTCAAGTTGTTTTATTTATTTATCACCAGCGCAACAACTCACCACCAGCTCAATGAAATCATCAGAAATTAGCAAAAGGTTGCAATCATGTTCACAATATCAATAATTGAGAATGATCACCTGTGTGTAAACAATTATTCATATAACCATGCTCATAACTCAGCTTGTTGGCCACGCACTTCTCAGTAGTTAACATTAAATGGTTGGATAAATCGAGAGCTCCCGAACGAATGGTCAACGAATTTCGTGAGATGAAAAATGACGAAGTACTATTTCCCTTGCAACGGTTCGGTAAGTGGAAATCATCAAAAATTGTTGCAACACATTTTCGTTTCACATTAACGTTTCGTTTTCGGTTGAGATGCCAAGGCTAAAACACATTCTGTGTTAAAAATGATGGGTAAGTACATACCAAAAGCTAGAGCTGAGAGTTGTTGTTTAGTTCTCAATTTCTGTGTATACAAGGTGTTCCATGATTGGAACTTTTAAATTCTCATCTGATTATCTGATCCATTAAAACCTTGAGGAGATACAGCCACCTATTGAGTGAAAGGAGTTGGAGGCTGCAACTCAACGCAACAAAGACAAAAGGCCGCGGATCTCCTGGGATTATGCACCGACTGTAATTGGTAGGTAGGTTGATGAGGTAAGGTAAGGATGGTAAGGGGCTGTGGTAAGGTTGGCAAGGAAGGCAAGTAACGTAGAATTGTGAGGGGGTTGAGGTAGTTATTTGCTCAATGCAGCTCAATTTTCTGGTTTAGTTTATCAGATAGAGTTGTTACTGACCAATTCCAATCGTTTTACTTCGGTTACTTATATGGGAGGAATGCGATGGTTAAAAATGAACTGACGTTTATTCGCTGATAATTTTTCCGACCAGACTGAGAGTTTTTAGTACAATTGTCATGTCCAATTTCATGCGTTTTTAAGTGTGAAACTAGTTAAAGTGTAAAACTCGATTATAAAACTCGGTACATAACGGAGTTGGGGAGATCTGCAAATGTTACCATTCGATTCAGCGTGAAACCTGCCGCAAACTTGTATTTTCATATTTTCACGAAAATTCTCGATTTCATTGAAAAAGTGCTTCTCTCCCCACTTACTTCGAGTTTTCGCGCATGCGCCAACGTAACATCATTTGCCATCAAGCATCATTTTCTCAATGTCCAATTGGACCACAACTACATAGAAATCTGCTAAGGAATCTTTTAAGATTATTTAAAACATTTCAATGATCTTCACATTGATGGATATGAGGAAGCAATTAATGAAACGGAAGAGATGAAGAAAAGTAACGTAACGTAACACTTTTCGATTCTATGTGCCTAAGTAAAGACATAAAATGTCAAAATCGTGCTTAATTGCAAGACATTGAGCTATTTTATATCTTAACTTCTCAGTCTAATAGTGGTTGCAATCATGTTTACAAAATTAACTGAGAAGGATCACCTGTATGTAAACTCAGACAACCACTCTCATTCCTCGGATAGTTGGCTACGCACTGCGCAGTTGTTATCATAATACGGTTAGGTGAATCGAGAGCTTTCCAACGACTGGCGAACGGTTTTTGTATGATGATAAATGCCTAAGATACGTTAGGGTAGCAAAGATTTGGTTGTAAGCGATAATCATCAGAAAATCAAAAGTAACAGTAATGTAATGTAACACTTTTCGATTCTATGTGCCAAAGACATAATACGTTGCCAAGGAGGTACAGAAGCTTCCTCGTGGCTTCAACGTGACTTCAACAAGAAAATTACGTTCACGCATGCGCTGAGCGTACCGCTGATTGAATCATGGCGAAACCAATAGGAGACCATCTAGGGCTAAACCCACGCTATTCCTGAAAATTTCATTGAAATCCAATTGAAATTGTGGAAGTTATGGCTGTGGCAAGGAAATACCTGTAGGAAGATAAACGCTCGCGCATGCGCACATGGTACCGCTGATTCAATCATGGCGAAACTAATAGGAAACCATCTAGGGCCAAATCGACACTATTTCTGACAATCCCATCGAAATCCAATTGAAATTGTGGAAGTTATGGCTGTGGCAAGGAAATATAGAGAGATAAACGCTCGCGCTTGCGCGCAGCGTACCGCTGATTCAATCATGATGAAAATAATAAGGGACCATCGAGGGCCAAATCCACTATATCCCTGGAAATTCCATTGAAATCCAATCGAAATTGTGGAAGTTATGGCTGTGGCAAGGATATGTGGACAGACGGACGGACGGACAGACAGACACGAAACCAAACTTGTTCAGGAGGCCATGAAACGCAAGATGCGAGTGGAAATTCTGATTACGGAGCACAAAAATTTTTTCATTTCGAAATTGAAAACAAAGCTTCCGCTGCCATGCAGACTCGGAAGCAAAATGTCAAAAACCACGTTTTTTAACCATTTAAGCATGATTTTCTCCCCCAATTAGCAAAGTAAAAGTAAAGTTGACTAAACATTTGGAATGCTGAGATTCTGAAAAAGTCTTCCTCGAGGAGTGCCTTTTCAATATGAACTGCCCTAAGAACAGAAAGACAAATGAAAAAAAGTCAAATTCTGAGAAATTTTGTAAATTTGCTTTGTAGCCTATTTTTATGTATTAAGTCGGCTTAAAAAATATTGGTTTGGCATCCGGCAGATAGAAAATTTAACGCTCTTTCCAACGATGCCCTTATTTTGGAGTTTACAGTGATTCTAAGGAGAGTTACAGCCGTTTTAATGTCGTGAAGTGCACAACACGAAAAAGTCTTTAAAAAATTGAAAAACTCGAAAACAAAGAGTTAACAAAAAAATCTCTACGAGAAACTTTCTGTAACAATTGGGATTTAATAAGTAGATAACAATTTCAGAAGAATAGGTCTTCTCTGAATTTTTTATTATTATCACAATTGAAAAAAATTCATGCATTCCGGAAGCCTTTCAAAGACTGCGTCACAAAATTATTGTCATGGGTACCATCTGACTGAATTATTGATAAATGGAGTGAATTAAATTCTTAAATCTTTTTAGTTTTTTTTCCAGGAACTAAGTTTGAAAATTAAATAACACAGCAGAACTAATAGCACAAAATCCTAAATCACTTCAGTTGTCATGTCTAAGAGTCCGCACTATGGAGTCCGACATTTTAGTTTTTCCTGTTTAATCAACAGTGTAATCTGAAAGCCAAAAAAAGTCCAGTCATGCAGCATGACCCCATGAGCGATTTTTTTTTTTTTTTTTTTTTTTTTTAAGCACCTACTACCTACGTTTTAAACAGCATGGTTCTAGGATTGGTTATACAGGGATAATTCCATAAGAGTAGTTCAATCTGAATTTGGACAATGTTTCATGCAAATATTACCGATTTTTACAACTAGCGAACGGCATTATTTCGATTTTTGACTGATTTTTCAACTTTGAAATTATTGAAAATTTGATACATATTCTTATAGGACATTTTACGCTGATTCCGAATATACCACATGTTAGTATGCTGAAAAAATTATTTCGCACAGCAAATCGCAAAAAACAGGCTATTTTGAAATTTTTGACTACATTTTTGAAAATTTCAACCCGAAGATGTAATCCGATCATGCTGGCCAACGAACTTGAACTTTCGTTTTGTGTCCTTAACATTTTAAAATTTGTTTGAAGTTTCTAGCACAATTCTACGGACAGTTATCGTCTGGAATGACACATACATACATATATACATACATATATACATACATATATACATACATACATACATACATAAAAAAATGCGTTAAACTTCAGAATATGATTCAGAATAGCCTGAAACGGATTTCTGCATAAAATTTTTTCAAAAATTCACATTCTACAAATTTTGAGGCGAGAGCAATAGCTTAATTTTCTTCAAAAATTCGCTAAAAGGAGGTGGCCGTTCGCGTTGAGGTCTTAAAGATGGCGTAAGCTCAGCACAATACAATATATTGCGTCTGAATTACTTGTGGGGAAGATGCATGATCCGATGGTGTGATCCAATATCATAAGACATTGGTATATCAGGAAGAATCGCATCATCTTCCGATTCTTTCTTTCTCTGGAGGCCAATTTGTACTGCTTCAGTAAAAGCCAAGGCCGCAGATGCACACGGTTCCGTCGCAAGGTATTTCCTAAAGGCGTTTCGACCAAGTAGGATCTAGTGCTTGCTGATTCTTTAACGATCGGCTCGTTTCCACTGACCTTTCTGCGTGTATAATGCAATCTTTTGATCCTCATGTAATGGCTGGAGCATTCTTGAACCCCTGTTGAAATAACCTCTGGTTTTTGGCAGCAGATGCAGCGAGTTTTTCTTTGGTTTGCTTTTCAGATGGTATTTGCAGGTCTAGTTGACAAGATGATACAATTGGAAGTTTGTGATATAAGTTTAAGAATGGGAGATATTTTATTTTTATAAATCGCTCATGTATAGTGAAATACTTTTCGTAAGTGTGAATTAAATTCTGGACTTGCCGACGGACACAATATAAAAATTAGTCAACACATATTAGGAGGCGTCAGGTGACAACTCAACTTCAAATGAACTTCCAATAGTTTGTCTCTTAGTTGACGTCCAGCTAGCAATGAGCTCTAAAATCGACCCCTTGATTTTTGCTCATCCTTAGTGCAGAGTCGGATATTCTACGACGAATCATCGAATCGTCAAAACTTGTTTCAACGGGTTGAAGCATTCGAAAGTCAAATTTGGACGTTGGATCGTCGAAAAGTAGCAACAATACTATCGGCTACTACTTATAAGTGAGACATTCTTATCAAAAACATGATAGTTATCCTTGTTATTGTGATCACCGATGAATCAAGAAAGTTGTTCAAACTTAATTGAATACCTGAAATAGATCGTTAGGTTTTACATTTATTGTTTATCTAAAATTTTCTCATTTATTATTTATAACCTGGTTAGGAGGTAACCTGCATTGGTTTTGGATTCCACCATTTACCGCATAGAGCGCTAATTAAGTATCGACGATGGGGCCTCATGACACTATCGCTTTTTCGACGATTCGATTTTCGAAAGGGACTATGAAGTATTAACATTCCTATGAAGTATGAATACTCATATGAAGTATGAATACTCTTAAAGTTTCAATTTCGTAGAACTTGATATGAGTCGGCTTGTAAAGTACTTAATAATGGATTGGAATGCTCTATTATTTTGGTACAGATTTCATCTTGAACTCCATTTTTGCAATTCACAGAGGTTCCAAGGTATGTGAAGCTACCCACCTCGTCAAATTTATACTACCACACAACTTACCACATAATTCGACGTAGAATTTAATTTTCTACTACTTCACTTTTACACGGAAATTTTTTTTGAACGGTTCATGAGGGTCATATTTTGAAAAATATGGCAAAAACGTATTAATAATAGGGGTTTTGGCAAGCTATTTTAGGTATAGGAGCACAAGGAAATCAACGCAAAATTTGCTGTAAGAATAGCTTATAAAATAATTTTGCACCGTCAGCCGCACTGACAATCAGCTTGACTCTCAGCTTACTGTCAGCCCGACTTTTGTGATTTGACCACTAAGTGCGGCGGTTCTAATAGAGCTCGAACGAAGCGGTCGTCGACGTCCGCGTCCGGATCCCAGAGCGCCTCCACCGCAAGCTATTGTTCTCCACGTCGATGACCCCCCTCGCCGCCCCTGATAGTTTCACCCCTCTGCACCGCCCCCGGCCTATAGCTTCACCCCGCGGCCCCGTCCTCAGCCGATAGCTTCACCCCGCGTCCCCGTCGGCCGTCGCCGTCGGTCTGACCTATTTTCTCACACTTTCTCCCGTGAAGCTGCACAATCTCTGCTAGAGGGAGTCCCCCCCCCCCCTCACTCCCCCACACGCCATCCTCTCTCGAGTGCTGACTGTAACCAATTAGGTCTGAATAAAGAAAAACACTGCAAACTACGGAAAAGCTCCCACTCAAATAAAATACCTACCAATAACACTGTAACATACACTCATGGTCCTGGGAACCGGTGTAGAGATGATGAATTCAGACAAATATATAGGATTTGCCGATTCAATTAACCCTTTTACCAAATGAATTAAACCTTTTGCTAAAATAATTCATCCTTTTCCCAAAATAATTAAACCTTTTCCCGAAACAATTGAACCTCTTGCGGGAAAATAAGAAATTGTATTTATAAGAATTGCCAAACAGTTTACCCATGAATTAGAAACTACAGAATACTTGATATATAATAAAGGAGTGGTAAATAATGCATGGGTCAATGAAAAATGTGCCAAATTTTTACCCTTCCTCAAATTTGTTGGTTCACATTTCAAGGTACGTTAAAAAATAAAATAAAATAAAAGAAAATAATAATAATAATAATAATAATAATAATAATAATAATTAGAAAAATCTGTTTGTCCGCCGTCCAAAACGGACAAACTCTGAAACTGCTGGACCGCACTTTATTAAATTTGGCTCAAAAATCATATATCGGCTGGGAATGTGCCAGTAATTTCGGCATCATTTTGCTTTGCCCTAAATGGTAAAATTCAAGGGCTGAAATATTAAAAAATCGAGATCTCGAACACTTTTTGAATAAATGAAGTTTTTTTAAATCGGTATCATCTCAAAGAATCAAATTAAATCTCCCGGATCGCTTTACCGTTCGCGCTTTTTTTACTTCCGTTTTTTATCAAATTGTAGATACGAACAAGCAATATATTACATTCAACTTGGCCAATGTGGGTTTTAGTGCCCTTTTCACAGCAGGTACTATAAAATTGCAGTTTTGTTCAGGAATAAGTACAGGTGGTTTATCAGAGAAATGGAAAGAGACGAAAATCAGCAGTTAGTAGGTAGTGGAACGTAAATAGTATTAAAACCGCAAATGTATGTAAGACAACTACACGCGTGTTCTATAAGTTCGTTAAGGAGGATGTGAAGTTATGAAGATTAATAAATTCTTCCAGGTGATAAAGGCAACTTTGAGCCGGAAAAGGGCGTCATTTGCAAGCGCAAGGAGTAAAATCATTTTGTAGGGCAGAGCAATCGCAACAGTAATTGACGGTGTAATAAGTAAAATGTTTAAAAAGAAACAGCGCTCCTCTAGAAGCCGTTTCTAGGTCCATTACACCGCGAGGGGCTTGGAGCAAGAGAAGGGAAAATTACTGGGGATAATAATCGAGCTGTGCCGACTAGTTACGGGCAGTAGGGAGAATCCCCAGGGCTTTCGCATTGTCTTTTCCAAGAGGCCTCAAGCCGACTTGGAATGCGGCGTCCGACCGACCACCTCCGCATCATTATTTGCCTCGACCCCTTTCTGGAAATTCTTCGACGGGAAGGAAATGGAATAAAGGACGGAAATCGTCGTAAAACCTTCGTTCCGAAGGCAGTTATGGCTTTGTTAATTATTTATGGGGATCTTGTGAAGTAATTCGGAACGGGAGATGAACACTATTGACCCAATACACCGAGGAGAATGGTCAAGGCTGAGGTACATACACGAAATAATGCAATCCGAAAGGACTACAAAAAATGAATGTGAAGATAGGTTGCCACTAAAATTCTTCTTTCCTTCGAAAGGTTCTGCAACTTAACAAGTTGAGTGCCATGTGTATCTGCGAGATACACACCATTAACTGTCCCAGCGTGCCATGTGTATCTGCGAGATACTCACCATTAACTGTCCCAGCGTGCCATGTGTATCTGGGTGTTACAAAATCCTGGTTCGCTTCAAAAGGTCGTGTATCTCCCAGATTCACACTTAAAGGCGTTTCTCTCTTCTTCTTTGACCTTGAGAAACCCTTCGGAAAGGTGGAACAG
Source organism: Adelphocoris suturalis (assembly GCA_030762985.1). Taxonomy (NCBI): domain Eukaryota; kingdom Metazoa; phylum Arthropoda; class Insecta; order Hemiptera; family Miridae; genus Adelphocoris; species Adelphocoris suturalis. The sequence continues at coordinate 89,632,678 of CM061041.1, read as the reverse complement.
TGTTGGCCACAACAAATTGGCCGAGACACATTCGGTACAAACGGAAGAAGAATAAGTTTTTGTCAGATGTCACTTTTATCATTTCAGCTTTCTGGCACTTCCCACTTCGTTTTCCTACTAGTTTTCGTTAGCAACGCAATAGTGTTTTTTGTTTACTCACGTATTCAGGCGTGGGGAAAATCGTCAAGAAGTTCGAATAGGGGTGTATCAGAGTGGTACTAAATTTTCTGTTCCAACACTTGAAGTCCCAATTCCCTGCTCACAGGCCACGTGTATCACACGTATACACGCGGTTTTTTCAATGAAAATAGGTGTAATACCACTAAAATAACTCTTTTATGGAAAATACCAGTGGGGGAAAATGATTTTGATGGAAAATAATTTTTATGGAAAATACCAGTGGGGAAAATCGTCAAGAAGTTCGAATAGGGGTGTATCAGAGTGATACACAATTTTCTGTTCCACCACTTGAAGTCCCAAGTGGTCACTCACAGGCCACGTGTATCACACGTATACACGCGGTTTTTTCAATGAAAATTGGTGTAATACCACTAAAAATCTTTTACCATCAAAAGCAAGGTCTTCTGAAGCGAAAAAAATAAAAAAGCACGCTTGGCATCTGAGGACATTTTTTTTAGTTGAGAGCGGACAGCTGTGGCACTCAACTTGTTAATTGGTTAGTATGGTTATGGTTAGTATGGTTAGTAAGACACTGAGGAAATGGCAGGCTAGATGGGAGGATGAGACCCGAGGCCGCTGGACATACCGGTTGATTCCCTGCCTGGACGTCTGGGTGAATAGGAAGCACACCGAGCTGGTGAATTATTATCTCACCCAGTTCCTCACCGGCCATGGTTACTTTTGTTCATTCCTCGCAAAGATAGGAAAGACGGAGGATCAAGGGTGCAGATACTACCGACAGGGGAATGAAGATGCCCATCACACATTTTTTGTTTGCCCAAAGTGAGAAGGTGCTCGCCGAGCCCTGGAGGAGAGATTGCACCGGAGACCATCGTCAACAAAATGGTAGCTGGGAAGAATAACTGGGACGCGGTGGCAACATACATTTTTGCCGTCCTAAAAGCCAAGGAGCAGGATAGATCCTGGGAATAAAGAAGACATAGAGAGATGAGGAGCCAAAATGGCCTAAAAAAGGGAACTACCCCGAAGTAATACTAAATAAGTGGTTCCGGGGTAGTTCTCTATAAGAAGACCAAAGTTAATTCAATATGAGGACAATCACACAGAGAAAGCGAATAAGAAGACAAAATTGCGGGTAATTAAAGAGCTACTTATGTTACCAACCTGTCTCAATAATTATTTCCACACTCATTGAACGACCGACGTAGCTACGCCAAAGAAGAAGGAGAAGAAGAAAGATCTAGAAAAAAATGAAGATTAAGAAGAGGAGAAACCAAACAGTGCATGGACGAAAATTCAATTGAACAGCTTTGCTGCTGTGAAGTACAAGTCAACTGGCACCAGCAGTCGGGCGTGTGGTGAAGGAGGGGCTTATACTTTCCAGTTTAAGAGGTTCGCCGCTCCCAATAAGCACACAGCTAACTGCTGACGCCAGTATCACTTTGCGCCACGTGCCACTTTCACTTACGAAAAGGACCCCAGCCGTGTAACTCAAGGTGGGGTTCACCGATGAAGAGAGCTCCGACCAATCGAGCTGCATCTACAGTAATACTATACTCCTCTTGGCTTTATTCCTGCACCAAGACCCAGAGTAAAGAGACAGACCGCCCAGAAACCAGAGGGTAAGACCGAAATACTCGGTTGGAGACCCCAGCTTCAATTCCAGATGTTAACATCAACAATCAGTCATTTTGCATCCTAGCCAGCTCGTAAAGTTCCTAACTCCCTAACCCATAGAGTTACCGGGGCTATGGCCCTATAGACTTCCCTTTTCAGTCCTTTCAGTCCTCTCTTGTCTACCCAAGGAAGTTAGACTTTGATGGGGAGACTCTATAAGTAAATGAGAGACGATTAGTTAATGAGACCCCCATTTCTTTAGTGACGAAACAAAAGCTCCCTGACAGGTGCAATGAAAATCATAAATGATCGGTGATGATACACCATAGAACATGATTTATTATAATTGTATATTGATGACATTGTATAATGGTCAATATAGGTAAGTTTCTGTAAACACCTGGGATTCTCATAGGTTTCACTCCATTTGGCTTACTTAAGCAAATAATTGAATTTGGTTAGGAAAAGAGTTCATCTGGTATGGAAGAGGTTTCATTTGGTTTGGGAAAGGTTTCATTCGGCGTGGAAATGCTAATATTATGTTTTCCCCAGAAAATTGGGAATTCAACGAACTGCAAAGATAATCTGTACAATATAATGACTTTGAAAAATATAGGGGATTCTTTGATGCAAGTTCTTGCTGTTAATTGAATAGTCCTAGAGCAACAATATCAACCAGCGGAGAGCACAATTACGAGTACGGTACACCACACTTGTATAACGAATACATTTAACGAATCATTTTCAAGACAGCGTGTCATTCACTCATCGTGCTTACTCATCCCTACACCTCGAATAACACGCTTTTGTTTAGCTATCACAGAGATTTTCCAGTAGAAGATAAAAGTCATATAAAACAACCAGCTGGTGGGTGGAGTAACGACGAATGTTTCAATTCACGAGCACACGCTCCCTCTCAAGCGGGTGAGAGTTAGACGCAGCCAGAGATATTTTATTTCAGTTCAACTACCTACTTCAACTCAACGTTCAAATATTTACTCGGAGTTTGTATTGCGTCAGGCGTTTGCATTCGTGATTGATTTGGGTTTTTCTCAAGGTACCTAATATTAAGTTATAACCAGATATACAGTCATCGATCGAGACGGTTCCGACAATCCTCTATATTTTTAATGTGTTTCATATTTGTAATGTGTCAAATACATTAAAAATGTTGTATTTTACACCAGTGCAGTAATTATTGATGTATGGCATAGTTTGTTGGGGTAGATCAGTTAAGAGAGAAACAACTTTATTAATTAGAAAAAACAAAGCGACCGCCCAACTTTTGGGTAAAAGACAATTTTTCTCAAAAAGAGAAATCCTTTTTTCGACATGAAATTTGTCGAGATGTTTCAAAGTACAAACGATTTAAAAACCAATCGACAGAACGTGAATCATTCAAGGATGGTGGTGGGAGCTACACTTTTTAACAAGACTTTACAAAAAAGGCATTTCTTTCCTTAAATTGATTTTTTTTATCTCCAATGTTTCTCCCCAGGAACTGGTGCTTCTTCAGGGATGCATCATTCGGAATATCGAATACATAATTTGTACAATAAATACTTTTCGTTTTCTTTTTTGAGATAAAAATCGAATTCTAAGTAATCAATTCAAGCAAATTAAATTCGAAATTGTTCAAGTTTATATAGGTAACAATGTTTTTCCGTATGTTTAGTTCGCTAGTGACGGTAATTATAAATTTAGAATCCCTTAATCAACTACGAGTAAACAAAGAAATGTTGTAGATTAATTAAAAGAAAGGCCTTTTAGCATGGAACATGCTTTAGCCTTGAGCTAACTGGCGAAAAGTGTCACGTTTTTTGAGAGAGGCTGGGGAAATGAAAGTTCTTTAGTTTTCATCGGACTAAAATCTTTCTCCATTTGTTGGAAAGCTCTAGATTTATTACGCATTTCTTTCGTATTAGTTCTTCTATTTATGTCGTAGTTTTAAATTGATTTACAAGATATTAATCCAATAATACGATGTTATAAATGGTTAGTAAACAATATTATTGTGCCGTTTGTAAGCCTTGTTTTGTTGTCCTTGGTTGAGGTGGTAATCTTAATTATAACTGTGCCGCTCGGTGGCAGACTAATTAGTTTTTCAACATCATAACTATAAGAAAACAAAATGAAATATTCCCAAATTAGCAGGAAGAAAGCATGTTCCATGTTTTAGCATTTTAGCCGAAGGCCCTGTTTTTTGTAGTCTTGTTATAATTTGAACTGTCAAAATAAAGAAATTTTGCTACACTTTCTATTCCCCGGACGTTGAAGATACGGCTAGTGTTGAGAGAACCGACGTGGTTGTGAAATAATTATCTGTTACAAGAAAGAAATCGCTTCACTTTTAATTACAATTTTGATCGTTTCAATGTTCGCTGAGGAGTTCTTCAGAAGTAAAGTTACCTACTTATCTTTTATTTTAAGATTGTTTAATAGCGTCTTTTATTTCAAGTTTTCAATCTCGTTGGTTACTTGATGATTGCAATTATCAACTATATGTCCTTCTTAATTTTAGGTTAGCTACCTAATAATTTTTTTCTGCAAGGAGCTGCACTAATCGCTTTTCTTTTGATTACAACTTTGTTAATTTAAATGGTAATTGAACTTCTTCAAAAGGAAAATTCGATATTAGACATTCCTGTGATATCATATTCTGGAGAGATATAGTTTTTTCAAGATCTCAACCTCGTGGTTTACCTGACTGTAATTTTAAACTAATCCTCAATTTCAAGGTTTTTAAGTGCTTAGTCAATTATTGATAGATACAATACTTGTGACTATCTTTAGAAAATTTTTTGCTTTTGAACTAATACAAGAGTTTCTACGTTTGAAGATTCCTTCGTTCTTTAAAAGATGATTTAAGCCCTTTTATTCCATTTTGACAACGTGGTTACTTCTGCCCCGTACTGCGGTTAAATCTACCCCACTTATGGGGAACCTCTAACCAAAGTTGACTTTTGTTTTTAAAAATTTTGGAGCCGTCACAATAGCTTCATTTTCTACGGAAATTCACTAATGGTGTGTTCGGGGTTTAAAGTTATTTTCACATGTTAGATATACATGATAGAATAATTACATGCACATATACTTACAAATATTCCTTACATTTATTATTTGTTTGGCTTCTAAATTTCTTCACCATTATTCGATGGCGATGACTCTTTCGAATGGATTCGACGTGAAGATGCGTCTCTTTTCTGGGCTACTTCATCTACGTCCTGTCCATGATCGTGAAAAGGAATGTCCTTCACGGCCGGAACTTCGAGAGTTGTTTATTGCTTCGGCCTAATGGGTTGTGTTCCAACGCAATACTCGAACTACGCATCACACTGATGAGCCAGCTAAACGAGAGAACGTTATTTGTCTGTAGTCTTAAAATAAGTGCACTCAACAATACTTATATACAACGTGTAAATTCAGTTTCTCGATGGGTTCACTTTTGTGAATGTACTGGATTTACCTATGTAATCTTTATTGTACACCAGTACTCGACCATAAACAAAATTTCAGTAAAATTTTGTGAATATTGTGTATTTTTAGTGTGTTACATCCTATTGATCCCCTGTACACTGGCAACCCTTGGTCCGAATAAGTGAAAATTGTTCGAGGATGATCACATCAAACTCCCAAACACACCAAGCACCCAAACTATGTTGATACTTATAGTTCGCCAAATGCAACGAATTGGTGAGGAATCCTTCCAAATTTCTTGTATATTTCCAGGATTCTACGTATGTACATATGCACAGCGGCTACCGTTAACATTAATGCGTTCAAAGTTGTTTACCTACCATCTGATAAATTACAGATTGTATCATCTGAATTACATCAACATAATATATTCAGGGAGTTTCACATGTAGCAGGTACATTAAAATAATTAGAAATTTGGCTGAAAGATAGATAGGGGAGAAAATTGATCTCTAGGAGGTTCGACAACATGAAGTAGAGAGTTGATATTTTGATTTTGGAGAGCAAGAAGATCTTTGTCCCCATAAGTGACTATAAGACTTCCGCCATCTTGGATAATCGTGTAGTTACAAAATTGTAATTCATAATTGTTTGTTTGACAATGTCACATTCACGTGCGCAATGTTTGCTACATATCTGCTCCTCAGTACTAAAAGAGATTTAGAAAAGATCTTACGTTGTTTTATGAACGTTGGAAGATAATAATAGTAAAGATCTTATGTTACAGACAACAAAGAGTAGAAACTATACTGGATATTTAATAATCGCAGGTCGCAGTATTTTCAGGTTCCGAATGTTCCATTCGGAAAGACAGGATCTACCTACAGCCGTGATGTACAGTTCTAAAAGAGGTCGGTAGGAAGAAGCGCTAGCAGAGGTCTCCCGCGATGCCCACCAGCCACTTTCTACTGCATTTCATTAATACTTGGCGAGAAAGTGAGTCCTCTGCCCTCCTCCAGAAGAACAGTAAAAGAAGGCAACAATTAACAAACTAGGAAATAAACATGTTGCGAAAGGCTTCACAACATTCTGATTCTCTGTTCATTTTGGAAGGCTAGTACTTAGGTATTTAGATGTCCACCAATTAGGAAGATGACTATACACTTATATAACAATGAAAATTAACACGCAGAATCAGTTATCTACTTTACCTACTAAACTGGTTCCCTGACTTGCCACATCCCATAAATGAAGTTGAAACTGGTTGATGTAGGTAGCCATTGTACATGTGCAAATCTGAAATTGGTTGTTACAGAAGAAACTCCATAACTAATAGACCAATTTTGATGAAATGGTCACTGAGAGCTCTTAGTTGGCCATCTATATTCCCAAGATGGTGAATGCCGTTGAATTAACGGTAGGATTTGCGTATGGAAAAATTATAGACATATTTTACAAATTTTAGGCATAATTGTGGCATTATACATAATGCCTAGATCTTATATATGATGACTTGCTGTTTTAGTTATGTGTATAATTTTTTACTATTCAAACTTGTTTATGGACTAGGCATTGTACCTATATGATGCCTAGGCGTTTTGTATAATGGCTAAGATAATATGAGCATTGTATGAAATTAAATAATTATAGTAATGGGTTTTTTTTCTTGTTTTCCCAATTTTATTCTCATATAGCTTAGATAAGCTCATCCACAACCACATTAAAAGAGATTTTAAATAAGCGTAAGCTCGCATCTCAAAATACATAACATTAAGTGAAGATTTAAAATAGTTGGACATATAGATTGCTATCTTGTTGTGACTAGTTAAAACTAATTTTGTCGAATTCATGAAGAAAGTAGAATCGCATTTTACAGATTGACCAAAACGCTTATAGTCAGCAGAATAACAATTCCAAGTATGAAACACTTCCAACAATTCACTGGCCGTTTTAGACATTATATATAATGCTTAAAATCACAACATATATTCATAAATCCTCTTATATCTCTTCTATTTTGCATACAATCATTTGACGAAATTTTGTTTTTCAACTAATTCTTACTTGCGCCCATGTTACGTGCAATACGCGAGGAAGCTGTACTGCCCAGTGCCCACACAACTTGGCAGACATTTTTAACAACTGCAAAGCAAGAGGATTATTAATTTAGTTCCAATCAAAGGTACTTTTCTAATAATCGATAACGTCACTTGATATTGGAACGAGTTTTCATCAATAGGCTCGGAGCCCAATCAGTCGATCTTGAATTGTCTTCATTTGTACGCGGCTCTCTGGTAGAGCGTAGTATTTTAGTTTTCTAAATTTAAACCATGTTTCCCTTCATCTCGTTCCTCGTTGCTCGAGACCGTAGTTTGTCAAAGTTACCCAACTTACAAGTTAGACGGGCTGATGGATAGTTCACGTCAGCCGACACATAGAACCACTTAATCTTGTTTGTCACCGCGCACTAGAGATAGGTACCTAATGAAAATGAGTCACTCCGAAAGAGTCCCAAGACCAATGACCGGGACTCGGTCGGTCCGGGAGTGGAATTTTCTCCACGGCCAGAAGGAGAGTTTCTAATCACTTCGGCCGAATGTCAACGCTGCTATCTTATCTCCCGGTTCACTGATCCCAGCTCCTTCTGTCGCTTTTTCGAACACAAGTTCAATTCTACGATGTCTAAAAATCCAACCTCAAACATTTTGCGAACAAAGATCAGCTGAGTTGGAATATTAGATTAGAATCACACAATTCCAAACATTTTTTCCCTAAATGAAGATTCACGACTCAAGTTTATGAACAATCAGTGATCTGAGAATGGTTAGCGAATGGTAGGATTATGATCAATAAGTGATCTGATAATAATCAGTCAGGGGCCTGATAATTATCAATCATTGGCCTGATAATAATCAATCAGTGGTCTGGTAATCAACAATCAATGGTCTGGTAATAGTCGATCAGTGATTAATTTATTATGATTGTGATTCACTAGCCTTGATAAATTATGTCTCATACCAACTTTCACGTATGAAAAGGAAGGCATATTGAGGTGGTCTATGATGAGCGATAACGTTGCGAGAAACACTGGTACATATATCAGCAATAATTTATTGAATTTTACTTCCTAGCCACATACCAAGTTAGCAAATGTATAATTGTTCTTATTTTTCCTTGAATGTGTAGTGAAACCATTTTTTTCCGCTCAAAGGTAAATATTTTCACTGTATTTCACATTCGTCGGTTTGTATTTGCTGAACCTTACCTCACGCTTCACTTCAACAATTGTCATCTGCTATTAATGGGTCAGCCATAAATGGTTCGCTAAGAAGTTTTTCCCTTAGCGATCACGGGCCAGTAGAAGCTTCTGAGCATGCGCTCAAAACGTGAATTTCTCGCCTATTTCGCTCAAATACTTCTCGTAACCCAATATCACGATTTCTCTCGACTTCTCTTTGTCACATCAATAGTTGATTAGTCGTCCCTGCGTTACTCCAACCTGAATTTTTTGCTGTAATTTTCCATCCGTTTTGGATGAGTTCTCTTTCAGTCTCTCTCAAGTTTAGAGGTTTGCTTGAATGTGATCGCCCAGCAATCCCTTATGAAATTTTTCGCTGTTAGTACTATAGCCTTAGCGCATGGGTAAAAGTAACCCCTCAAAACACTCTGCTTGCACTTGAATTACACAATTTATACAATTTACATTTATACAATTTCTATTTCATCACCTTTTCCACATTTTCTGCAAGATATGCTTCTGCAAAACTTTCATTTATCAATTACTCAAGATATTCTAATTCCTCCCTGCCACAGAATTGAATGGTGAGTTCCAATCGTGTCACGCTTACATGGAATCTAAGGGCCACACTCAACTTACCAGACGTTTTTACATTTACATAGAAATAACTTTACCGGGAACAATATTTCAAATAAACGTGTACAAGAACTGCCATTAACATAGTTGTGGTACCTTAAAACTTCATTAATAATTTCTACATAACTCTCTGAAACGTTGGGAAAAGCATTGACAGTAAAACGTTCATTTTTTAGTTGTATTGTTACTGTAAGTGCATGGCAGCGATGTTATTTAGGAAAGGTCATTCACAGGATCTGATGGATTTGCAGATCTGGGGTTACTAGTGCGAGGAATATGATTCACAGCTTCATACGCCCTTATATTCAATGCAAAATAATCTTCTGCTTCGTCCTCGACGGTGGCGTAACCAACCACGGGTTTTTTGATGTTGGGAGCGTAGGACCCAACCCGCACCACTTTATCCCCCCGTCTTCTTTTTTTCGCCTCGAACAACAAAAACCTGTCTGACAGCTGCAGTTTCAAGTTTGAAACTAAAATGCAAAAGCAAAAACACGACTGTGGACAATAATGTTGATAAAGTAGCGGATAATATTGTTACTGCCTAAATCTCTCCTAAAATAAAAGCATTTGGTCGGGATACAATGAGTACATGACTGGGCTCTTTCATGATCAATTGAGTGAGATAAATTCTCTCCAGTTCACCCTAGGAAGTTGATATTTCTTGGGAGACTCCCTGGGACATTAAGAGTCAATTGAAATTATGGTCTCTTTCCTGATCAGCTGAGTGAGCTGAATCCTTTTATCCTAGAAAATTTAAATTTGACAGGGAGCCTCACTGGGACAACAAGAGTCGAATGAAATGATGGATTGTGTCTGATCAGCTGAGTAAGCACAATTATCTCCTCTCTATCCTAGGATATTCAAATTCGGTAGGGATCTTCTACTACCGACACCAGAGGTAAAAGCGTGTTCCACGTTCTTCAACGTTCAGCTGATTGGCTCTTGGTAGAACCATCGTTACTGACAATGTTTTATTGTTACCTAAACTGTCAGTGTTGTTGGCGTTTAGTAACCTCTTTGAAGGTAGAGCTGATCGCGTTTGATTGCTTTATCAATTCGCCAACAAAAAATGACTGATTTATATGGTAAAAAAGTGGTAGCATGAACCGAACTATTAGCAACGATACCGAACTATAAAGCAACGCAAGAGACTCTACGCCATATGGTCTGTGAATGCTCTCAATCAGATGGCTATAGAGTCAAATAACTAGACAATAGAAGGTTGTTGGGAACATTTGCGCAACGCAGTACTAAGAGGAAGAAGTAGAGAACTTGGTAATCATCTTTCAAATCCTTGGGACTTATATTTAGAAATTTGTGATCCAATTGTTGACAGATGTTGATCTGAGGAGAGTAACAATACTTGGTAAGTGACTTATTAGAGTCATCCGTTACTCTTTTGTATGATATGTGACAGTTACATTTTATAATACTACAATTTAGGTGGTAATTGATTAGTAGGATGCAAAACGTTTCGATAGCAAGATGGGTTGATTCCGTTTCATCAGTCTATTCTATGAAAATATGATTGAGGAATCGTAACAGTGAAATAATTGAGAAGAAAATATGTCTTAGAAGCAGGTTGTCTCTACAAAGAAGTTGAACATAGGGAAAACATCAAATCATGTATAAATGTGTATAGCTTTGATTAATTTTTACTACCTGTTGTAAATCATGCTTCATCTTAATCGAGCAACAAACGAACATAGTGACCAGGTAGTATGTTTTGATTATCTGCCCGGCGATAAATGTTTTCGGTGACAATTTTGCGCAACGTAAATTTTTGACTGACCCATAAACATTACCATGTTGAGGAAAATTTCACTAAAACGTTATGATGAGACCACTTCTATTGACATAAGACACAAGCAAAAGCAGGAAACAGCAATGTCTGCCCAGCCTCCATTTCCATCATTCATTTGTGGTTAAAACCTCGGTAGAATCGTAAGAATTAAGTTTTTATTTTTTTTATTTTAGAAAAATGGCTTCCAATATACTATTCATTCATTCTGACGCTTTATTGAATATATATTTTGTTGGTGAACTCTTATTTATTGAGTATTTACGTGGTCACGTTAGAATGTCCTCAAAGAAAAGTGTTACATGTAGAACTCTGAGAGAGAGGATGCTGGGCCCCAAGCAAAGGAGACTTTTGGCTTATTGTACTTTACAGTACTTTCACAGTTTGGCAATTAATCAAAGAGATTTACCCCCATCATGGGGGATGCGAGTCCTTTGATTAATTGTTCTCTTGGCATATTCCTCGTTGGGGTTTGTGGTTCAAAACTGGATCTTCACATAATCTGCATAAGGTTGACCTTTGAATAATCGTTATGTGGTGTAGATTAAGTCATAGTTAGCGCAAAGCTGGTTAATTTGACGGCCTATGTTTTTAGCTTCTTACGACCATTCAGAGAATGAACGCAGCCCCTCCGTAAGCTGTCGGGCTTAGCCTTTGAAGATAAATAATATTATTTATACTCAAAGGGCTTAGCCATCACGTGCCTACTGTGGGCACCCCTCTCACATTTGGCAGGTAGTTTTTTAGTTAACCTGCGTGCTGATGGACCTCGTATAGATTTAATTCTAGGTGAGCCAAAATACCGCTATTTACAAGATGAAAAAATATGTAATATCTAAATGCTCGATATCAATCGTGTCTAAATAATTTTCGGATTCAGCATCTCAAAAAACAAAGTATAATGGTTTCAATAACTTGAAAAAAAGTATTATTTTGTTGATAACTATCTGTACATAATAATTTTTTCTCGGAACGAATTTGTTGACTGTATTGCTTTTTAAAACAAAGAAAAAAAGTTATGTGTCGGACTTGTCCAAGAGAAAGCATGTTTCACGAAGAATCCAAATTTTAAGGGGATTTTTTAAAAATATTTTTTTAGAGGTAAAATTGCTCTTAAGATGACAAAAAAAACCCTACTTTTTGAGCTGTTCTTAGCGAGTTTAAGTTCGATTTAATGTCAAAAGGAGATGAGATAATCAGAATCCGACTCCTGATTCGTGTTCTACAGCTTAAACTCTGGTGGACGGGTTTAAAGGACCATTGGATATACCTAGTTAGAGAGCTTAAAAATTATGTCTAAACTTCAAAAACTCAAAAAAAAAAAAAAAAAACTAGCGATACCTATCGCTCGTTTTAATTTTTGCACTCAGCACCTCAGAAAAACATAATGAAAAGTGGTTTAAAAAAAAATCGAATCACCTAGACAATGACTAACACAGAATGTGTTTTAGCTTTGGCATCTCCAACCGCAAACGAAACGTTTTGTGTTAACGAAAATGTGTTGCGTTTTTATGTAACGAAAATGTGTGGCAACAATTTATTGATGATTTCTGCTTACAACCGAATCATTGCTTGAGAAATGGTACTTTGTCATTTTTCATCCCACAAAATTCGTTGACCATTAGTTCGAAAATTCTCGATTTATCCAACCATATTATGTTAACTACTGCGATGTGCGTGGCCAACAAGCTGAGTTATGAGCATGGTTATATGAATAATTGTTTACACACAGGTGATCATTCTCAATAATTGATATTGTGAACATGATCGCAACCGCTTGTTAATTTCTGATAGTTCATGTTATATGAATAAATGAAAGTTTATGACAAGGAGGGGGTGTGTAAACTATGCATTTTTCTTGTGAGGGCTCAAATGAAAGCTTACGACGAGGAGATTTCAAATATGGTGCTGGTGATAAATAAATAAAACTACAGATAAGATACACCGCAAAACCTGAGTCATTCTTATATGCGGGTTTCACGGGCTTGAGCCGTGAGCTAATACACACTTTGTGTTTCAATAATGTCATTCGAAGTATGTAAATACAGCTAACCGGGGTATCGCCCCCTAGCGAGGCGCGGAGCGCCGAGTTTGCTCTTACTCTATGTTAATTATAACGAATTGGATATATATCAATACTGATCAACCGTTGCTGATAGATCACGTTAATATATGTATGTAATAACAGAACAGCTCTCTCAAATAGAACCGTCAATTGCTCGAATACGATGGAGTGATCGGAAGCCACACAATTCCACAATATTACCGTTCGCGATATATTGAGAAACCCTTCAGCTAACGAATTATCTTATTGCCGCCTTAGTTTTTTAAGCCTTAGGGTGTACCTTTAAACCTGTAAATATTTCAAATTAGATTAATTGGCATATACTAACTATATATGATAAACTCAGGCTTAATATAAATTGTAAACCCACAGTCGAAAGTAAATATCTATGTCCAAATACATTCCCATCTCACGTAAATGGCACAGCTAACAGTTAGTGCCCCCTCTTGAAAGTGCTGGGTGCTGGCCCCCGTCCCTACAGTTCCTTGCGTAATGAACTCATGAACTTTACTATACACTTATAAAAGAAACTGAAGAAATGGCCAAAATACTCTTCAAGAAAGGGACTGTTTGAAATGATAAATTATTAGAATCACAACCTAATAACCTATCCCTTAAGAGCTTAGGGCGAACGTAGTTTCAAACACGTATACAAATACGTACTAGTACGTACGTGCTCAAATATGTATGTGATAACAGAGCAGCTCTCTGTATTAAAACCTTTAAAATACTCAAACCTATAAAATGCTTTAAAATGTAAGATGGAGTGATCGGAAATCACGCAATTCCACAATTATCGTTCGTGATATAATGACATAAGGTCAAATGTCACTCAGATTCGTTCGTAGATGGGAAGTCCCCATGTACCCTCTTCCTCCATACCCGTAAATATTCCAAATTTTGATTAGTTGACATAAATATACTAACTACACATGAAAATCTCAGGATTAAACTGCAATGTAATCTCGTAGTAAAAAGAATTTTCATCTCATAATCATGTAAGTGCCAACAACTGAGAGTATGTGCCCTCTAGTAAGTGCTGGTGAAACTATCAATAGCCCCGAACAGTTCGTTGTATTAAGAAAAGCTAAACTTAGAAGCTTTTTGTGCTGCTGCCTGAGATGCGTAAATGCTAAGTTATAAAAATCACAACCTAGTAGCCTTTCCTAAATGAAGCCTTAATAAGGCGAAAGCGTTCGGACTGTGAATAACATACTCGTACCACTGCATAATGAGGAACAGCAAAATTTGTTCTTCTCCTGAAACCCCCACTGCACGTGTTCATAATCTGTTCTCATCGTGTTCATATTCTGTTCATATTCATAGTTCTGTGATAACAGATCAGCTCACTCTGATAAAGCCGTTAAAATGTTCAAGTACGATAGAAAGATCGTAAATCTCAAAATTTCGCAATAAACGTTCGTGATATAACGTCATCAAGGTCGAAAAACCTCAGAACCGTTTTCTAATGCCGCCTCAATTGGTTTTATCAAATGAACCTTCGGCGAGTGGGCGAAAAACATTTGGATTTCTTCTCTGACACGAAACCTTCAGTGAGGCGCACAAGCGAGGCAGGAGAGTCGGGGCGTGAGGTAAGACGTTTCCAAACACTTTCCCCGACCAGGAGAACTGTGTCAATGCCGGAATAGACGCCCTTGGCTGGAGGCTAAGCAAAGCAAGTACTCGAGGAGCCCCAACTGCCTTCGTCCGTCATCGGATGAGCTCGGCGGTTTTCCCTCGGAAACGGCCCACGTATATCACGGACGAGTGCAGCAACGTGTGGAAGCAGATGGGAGAACGAGGAAAAAATGAGAAATAATTCGGCGCTCGTAGCGATAAGGAGACGAGGAAATGAGAGCTCGAGTGATTCGAATGAACTTTTATTGATTTTGTGGCCCATCTTGTCAAGGTTGACTTACTGGTACCCACTCATGATTTTCTCTACCCATTTGCTTACACTAATCAGTTTGCATCCCTATGTAGTATGTGTAGATATAGTACTTATTCACAAATCTAATTCAATCTTTCGCAATAATATCAGACCTAATCAAACCTTTTGCAGACTGAGCATTTCCCATTCTGAATAAAACCGTTATTTTTCACCGAATTTTTGAAGACAATGAGAATATTGCCATTTATTATATATAGATATATATTTATTATATATAGATATATAATTTTCAAAAATTGTATACATTTTAATATTGTGTTCAATATTCTATTTGCATGGAAGTTGACTGTCAGTATAGCCCAAGAAAATTTACTGATTGGTCCTGACGAAGC
Organism: Adelphocoris suturalis; assembly: GCA_030762985.1. Classification (NCBI taxonomy): domain Eukaryota; kingdom Metazoa; phylum Arthropoda; class Insecta; order Hemiptera; family Miridae; genus Adelphocoris; species Adelphocoris suturalis. The sequence goes on along the minus strand of CM061041.1, from coordinate 89,617,478 downwards.
ACAAAAAGCTAAAAACCAAAAGCAAAAAAGAAAAAAAGAAAGTGAACCAATATTTTTTTTTTATTCTTTGATATGAGGACTTCGGACCATCCAAAGCTAGTGTTAGCTGAATATTATTATTAATCATTCAGCTCCATCAAACGTTTCCAGACAAGTCCCTCTTGTTCAGGTTGGCGTTTTTTGGGTCCACGAGAGAAAATGCACGTAGATCATTTCAATTCATTACATCCTGTCGTTGGGCATTTCTGTGGTGTTAAATAATCCTCACGGTTTCTTTAATAAAATGTTTGCACAGAAAATATACAATTTTATCAACATCATTAATATATTAAACTTTATTAGTATCATAGCAAAGATAGGGTAAACGCACCAGTTATTGACCATTTAACAGTATTGCATTAAACTTAAATCTTATATTTTACTTCAAAGATTTTCGGGAAGCAAAAAATTTCAAAAATATGGGCCAAATTAATTTTTCTTGAACGTTGAATTAGCACTAGGAAAAAATGCGCAGCGACTTCCTACGGTTGGAGGAAATAGTAATTAAGAATGAGTGTAAAATACCAAAATTGGTCGTTACAGGCAATGAAAAAATTATGCTTTATACATGTTGCGTCCGTTTGCATATGTGCAAAAGCTGCGAGTGGTTGGGAGTAATTAAGTTCATTGAGGACCATATGCCTTACAATAACTTAAAATTCCCTAAACAGTACAATTCCTAGAAAATTTCATCGAAATCGGTTGAAGTCATGCTTGTTATAGGGATTTGAAGTTCGTGCATTCGCAGCAGCTACAATCTTGAAATAATTCAAATAGTTTCATTATGAAATAATCAAATAGTTTTTTCCTGGCCTCCCTCCCAATTTAAGCGAGATCGAACAACTAGGCCGTGAGAAAATGAATTTGTGATGGAGAACTGGTTATATATATAAAATCAGCTATATTTTTATAAGTAATGCGCGCATGTACTTGAGGTATTTTTCTGTACTTAATGATGAATTTTGTTTCCTAGTATTCCTAGGAAACTATACAATATACTTAAGGTATTTTTCAATATTTACGATAAATATTGTTTCCTAGTATTCATAGGAAACTAGGAAACTATACAATATACTTAAGGTATTTTTCAATATTTACGATAAATATTGTTTCCTAGTATTTATAGGAAACTAGGAAACTATACAATAAGGTATTAACTATACTTAAGGTATTTTTCAATATTTACGATAAATATTGTTTCCTAGTATTTATAGGAAACTAGGAAACTATACAATAAGGTATTAACTATACTTAAGGTATTTTTCAATATTTACGATAAATATTGTTTCCTAGTATTTATAGGAAACTAGGAAACTATACAATAAGGTATTAACTATACTTAAGGTATTTTTCAATATTTACGATAAATATTGTTTCCTAGTATTTATAGGAAACTAGGAAACTATACAATAAGGTATTAACTATACTTAAGGTATTTTTCAATATTTACGATAAATATTGTTTCCTAGTATTTATAGGAAACTAGGAAACTATACAATAAGGTATTAACTATACTTAAGGTATTTTTCAATATTTACGATAAATATTGTTTCCTAGTATTCCAAGGAAAACTATACAATATACTTATTTTAAACAAAATTTACTCTTTCTCCAGCCTGGTGAGTCGTTCGAGGTCTCATGAGTTGGACCAGTTGGTCCCTCCTGTAGCCTCCATTCACCACCTGATCACAATGGAGTCGGAGTGAGCGGACGTTATGCAACATATTTTATTGTTATGTTTTCTTTCTGTAAGAGAAAACCCGCTGGGGTTACGAACTAACCCACTTTTCTGGTCGGTCGAAACGCTCGCTTTTGGTCCAGTGCAGCCTCCGAAAGTGCAACGCCAAGCACTCGCTCAGCCGTGACGGTCCTGAGCCGCCTTTATCCACAAAAATCGGTAACCAGGTGGATATCCATTTTTTTTCTCGAGCGAACTACATTCATAGCATAAGCTCCTGGTTTATCAGAATTATACGAAATGTTTCATGGAACTCCACCCCATTCTCACTCTCAATGCTGGCCAGGTATCCACTTGGGGATATTTTGAATTGCAAAAGCTTGATTTTCTACAGAATTCGCTTTAAAAAAAAAATAAATAAAAAAATAAATAAATAAAATAATAGGTAATAATAATTTAGTTGGTAAGTTAGTTTCTAAATTCAGCTAAAAACTAATTTAGTTCGAAGGTTGGTTTCAACAATTCAACTAAACACTAGTTGAGTTCAAAAGTTAGTTTCAAAAATTCAACTAAACATATTGGTAAGTAGTGCATGCAGTACAGGGACGTCCCTATGAATGGATTGTATATAATTTTGGTAAGAATTAAAATAAGAGAAAAAAAAAAATAAATATAATGGTTTCTCGAATCCCCCCACTGTAACGACAGTAGACTTGAAACTTTCAAGATTGCATAACTGTACTAAAATCTGGATCGAACAAATAATGAAACTGTAATGGATATCAGATGAGACATCACGATTTATTTCTATCACCCCCTCCATTCAACCCCTCTCATGAAGAAATTTGAAACTCCTGACATGCATTACAAAACTATATCGAATTCTTATGGGAACAAAAACGAATCACGAGAATCGCTCGAGATATGTAGCTTGGGAGCTCTTGAAAGAATAATAATTAATATTATCCCCTCCACCCCCTACCGCGACAGAAATCCCAAAATTTGTTGCACAACTCGACTAAAATTGGGATCGAACAAAATAAAAATCACGAAATTCGGTTCGGAATTGTGGCTTGGGCAGCGTCGACAAAATTTGTCACACAAAAAACACACAGAAACTATGATTTTTTAGAAGGATTCGGTCTTGGAATGGTCTGAAACGGATTTTTGTGCGGATATTTTTCTTTTTCTCCATGGATGTTCCCTACCCCCCTGGATCGATTGCAATAGGTCGGCCCTCTGTTGACAAAGTCTAGCTTCAGAAGGACGTCCTAAAAACTAATTTAGTTCGAAAGTTAGTTTTAAAAATTCAACGAAGAACTAATTATTTAGTGAACTACTCCCAACTTAGTTACATAGGTATCAGCAATCTGGCACGGAAATGAAGAATGACGACGCCAATTCAATGTTACAGTAACTTTAGGAATCAAACAACTTAGTAGGTAAAGTTTATAGTTGTTTCTGGGTGTGCAGATACTAGTTCTTATGACTCCATTATACCTACCTTCGCTAGTAAAGGGGCGAAATACGGTTTCAAGAACTTACTCTATCTCAATAATATTTCAGAATTATCTTTGTGATATTATGAGGATGGAGAATGAACATATAATGCCCCTGGACCTAAAATAGTGTTGGTGCAATCGGGGATTGAGCGAGAGACCCCGAAACGTATCTCCCAAGAGAAATTAACAATTAGGTTGCACAACAGCGATAGCGAGTTGGTATAGTAAAACCCCCGACCCGCTCATCGCGATAGCTGAAGACGACCTTCACATTGTTGTACGGAACTTGGACAGATATCAGTATCGGGGCCATCACAGATGTTCTAAATCTCTTTGAGACGTTGTGGCTTCGTTGTCAACATTTTGGTTAATCTCTTCGGCTAATGAGCCTTTGTCATCGACCACACAAAACATAGCGTTCCTATTCATCGCCTTAGGTAGTGAGAAAGCGAAAAATAGGAAAAACGTTCAATATTATGTTAGTATCTATTTATTCAACTATATTTTCCGAATTTTATAAGTGAAGGTTTTAGTTTAATGAATCGCTTAACAAATAATTTCTGTGATCGAAAACACGAAAAGAAATTCAAAATTTAATTACTTGAAAACTAAACGTTTAAAAAATCTCTGGGAGGAACTTCAGAATACTGACTGAAGATATGCATGGTACCTATTTGCCATCCTTAAAAAAGAAGTGGGAACTTTTAATCCCAGGAGTTGGGAATTATTAGTCCGAGCAGTTGAGAAATTTTGAGCTTCACTTCTTCCAACTTTTTGTTGCTGCGACGGCCCTGATTTGAGTATGTTTTGATTTACCGCCGTCTACAGAGTTATAACCGTCTTGTGTTGATGCTGTATTTGTAATGTATTGTAATTCGACTATATTCATTAACACAACAATAAACAATAGGTAGTACGGCCGGGCAATCCTATCTGGACTGAGGGAAGCGGTATGAGAAGGGCAACAGTAGAAGTGCACAGCTGACAGCTGTTCCGCTGTAGCGGCCCCGTAATGAGTGAAACGGGTTGATTAGATCATGAACCGATTGCGCAAGGCCGGAGAGCATCACATGGGGGATGTGAACGTAAACGGGCGGTCGAAAGGATGAGAAATCACCGCATCTCGTGTAGCACAGTAACAGAAGGTAACCCCCGTCCCATAGCATCTCCTGGGCCTTTGTTCGGGGATTGCGGTAGATATCATCGCTCCCAAGTGTGCAACGTAAATAATAATACACCGCAGAGCATTCATTCTGCATTCTGATGGCATATTCCGTTGATTCAATCAAGTACAGGATCCCAATACCTGAGAAGATACAATGGGAGAAAGCAATTAAATCGTGATTTGAGAGATCAGAAACAGAGTGTGCGTATAGAAACAGAGATTATACAGTCTGTGACCTTTACGTTTACACATGCGCGAACGCTATAGTTTTGATCTGGTAACTTTCTAATAGAAATCAAAGGGCAACTACACACCCCAACACATAAAGTCCTTGAGAAATTCATCAAAATTGGATGTAGCCTGTAGATGGCATAATGGGTACTATAATTTTACGTTCGCTCATGCGTAGAGACTAAAATAATCAAGAAGAATACCTATACCCCATCCACAAAAACCTGAGAATTGCATCAAAATCGGATGAAAAGTGCAATAACTTTTGCTTGGCAGAAGAATTGATAGCAAGAGAAGTGGTTTTTATTGATCCAGCAACGGTAAAATTCAACGACAATAATTTAAAATCATACCAGCACATTTGATGCAAGCTGTGTAAGATATAAGTGTTCAAGGATTTTATCTGCGCATACAAAAACGCTACTTTCTGTCTGTAGGTGATGCAATTCTAAGGCAACCGTCCAGCCCCCGAACCAATTTGGACGATTTATTTCATCTTATCAAAAGTTCAGTAGATAACCCCCGTTCCGTACCATCTCGTGGGCCTTTAATCGGAGATTGCTATAGATATCGCTCCCAAGTGTACAACGTTAATAATAATACACCACAGAGCACATCATTGCATTCTGAATGGTATATTCCGTTAATTCAATCAAGTACAGCATCCCAATGCCAGAGAAAATGCAATGAAAGAAAGCAATTAAATCGTGATTTGAGAGAATAGGACGTCTGCCGCATAGGCGAGGCACTTAAATTCTTCGAATTTATTTCATGACTGTACTGACCAATACATGTATTCGAGAGGATTTAGAAGATATTAATTTTTCTAATAAAGGAGCGGCTGAAATTATGAAAATAATATTGAATATACAAATATTTAGAAAGTAGAAGCGTATCGAAACAGAGATTTTACTGACTGCTTTTAATGGTTTCAATCAATTCTTCGGGATTCAATTTATCATTGACAAGCAAAAAATTATTATTACTGTCACTTAGAAAGTTTTCGAGTCTTGATTCTTTTTAAATGTTTAGCCCTTTAATACGAACCTTAGGGTTGATAAAAATTGATGCTGAGATTTTAGGACCATCTAGACCCCAAATGTGATTTTAAACACAAGTTTCATATAGTTTGGTCTAGTATGTTCGGAGAAAAGCCGCGGACGGCGGACGGACGGATTTTTTTTGGTACTTTTCCGTTATACCCCCCCCCCCCCCCCCCCCCCCAGTCAATTTGTCTTCAACACGCCCGATGTTTCTAGGCATTCCTTCTTATTTAGATTACATATTTACGTAGAATCGGTGACAATTTCAAGCTGTGGGAAGAAATTATATTATTAAAAAAAAAAAAAAAAAAAAAAAAAAAAAAAAGAATTAGGTACCGTGTTTTCAGAAGTTGCCGATGTTGGTGAGGATTTGTTTAAACAAATTGGCGTTGTTGTGGTTTGATTGCCTCCACATGAATTCGCACCAGTAGAATGCACATGAATTTGCACAAATAGATCAAAATCCTGTGTAAAGTTTGGTGGTCTGGATGCTCGCAAGCTCGCTTCCCAAAATTACATAACATCAAGTAGTCAATCCCTTAGTAAAAATACAGATTAGTTGGACATGTAGGTCAGAATTATGTGTATACTTTGACGGTCTGGATGCTCGCAAGCTCGCATCTCAAAAATACATACCATAACATAATCTAAGGAAGAAGTAATGTCTAGAAACATCGGGCGGGCGTGTTGAAGACAAATTGACTGGGGGGGGGGGGGGGGGGGGGGGGGGTATAGCGGAAAAGTACTTTTTTTATATTCCATTTTTGGATTCTACGGGGGGTGTTAAAAAATTTTTTTTTCATTATTCAAAATAATAAACCGAAAGTAGGAAATTAACGTCATCAATAGTTTCAAAAATAACATGATCACATGATGTGATAATCGTGTATTGTGTAATATAACGTTAGTAGGCACTTCTAGGTGACCGATGAGTTGTATTGTAATCCTGCTAGACCAGCATTTCAACAGACGAAGAACTAAATGACGATTCATCACAAAGACGAGCTCGCGCTCATTACCCCGAGAGGTCTTTGAACGATTGAAATCAGATAAAGGAAAATCCATGTTTGTTGGCCGTTTGTGAAAATGTTGCTGGTTCAATTACCCGCTCGTAAATGGTTTTGAACGGATGCGAGCGAAGAGAAACGGAATGTGGTCGGTCGGTGTAGCCATTAGCAGTTTAGTCTACCGATTTTATCACGGGAGGTCGGAGAGGGTGCGGGTATATTGACTGGTGACTGCCTAGCGACACCCTCCCACGCCTCGGAGGCTCCGAGCTTGCGAGATAACATTCCTTTTGTTCCCCTGGATATCGCCGGTTTTTTGTGTGGAATCCCACATCCCTCGACGTCCAAACGATGTCATGATCGTGTGGATGTGTCGCGAGGCAACGTGAGGCATTGACGGATTCAACCGACGATAAAAGACTCAGATGTGGAAAGCGTTTAGCGACACCAGCCCTTTTATTGCAACACATCGGGTCTCTATGGCAACACTAAAAATATAGGTACCCATCTCCTTTCGATATCTTCTTCTTCGGCCCCGTGTTATTTATAATTAACACGTTCACAACAATTAGTAGATCTACAACAAAGTTATTTACAATCTAAGGTTAATTTTAACAAATTTTCGTAAACAATGCATCTATTGCAATAACTAAAAACATTTAAAATAAAAATTTTCGAAAATTTTCTGCAACTATGGCAACTCTGAAAATATTAGTACCTACCTATCTCCTTTTGATATCTCCTTCTTCGACCCCGTGTTATTTATAATTGACACGTTCACAACAATTAGTAGATTTACAAGGTTATTTACAATCTAAGGTTACTTTTAACAAATTTTCGTAAACAATGTATCTATTAAAATAACTAAAAAAAATTTAAAATAACAATTTTCGAAAATTTTCTGCATGGGAATCCGCTTTGAGGCATTCTGAAATCATTCTTGAATATTAACGCTTTTTAATATATCTCTGGCTCGCTCTCTCTTTCTCTGTTTGTGTGTGTGTGTGAAGGGCAGATTATAACCCTCCTTAGGATTGAGATTGAAAAATCCGCTTTTCCACCAAAAAATCAATCATTCCAAAAGAAAGGAATCTACGACAGACATTTTTTATTTTTTAAAGTGTTTTCATTATTGCTACCTCTGTTATTTACCATGATTGAGATTTCATATTATTTCTTTGAGTTTTTTCTTGTTATGGCATGTAATTATAATTTATTATTATTATTATTATTTCTTTCTGTTTTATTTTGGTTGTTATTATTGGCATTATTTGAGCTTACCTTTATGACATGTTGAATAAAAATGACCAAAACCAGGTATAATGAAAGGATGGGTTCGTTGGACAGCATCACTTTTGGAGAACATTTAATTGCTCAAATTTAGAAAAATGGACTAAAAATCACAAAAAATCACAAAAATCATTAATTTTCTATTTTTAGCGTAGTATTACTTAAATGAAGTTGATCATCTGTAAACTAGAAAGTGAAAAAATTTATGCCGATGTGATGAAAAATGTAATAAGTTTCTTCATTTTCATATTAGGTATGTGCTAAAAATAGATAAAAACTGAAGAATCTGAAAATCCGAAATCTCTCTCTCTCTCTCTCTCTCTCACTCTCTCTTTCTCAATTATTTGCATACAGTTTTTACCAGAAAATTGATAGTTATTGCATTCAATGTGCTCAAATTTCAAAACAACCAAACATAAATATAATACGACAATTTACGACAATTCCCTCATAAGATCATGCTGCGACTTTCTTTTGTTTTTAATTTTTAGAATCTGTGTCTGTTGAAACGTAAACCAACAAATTTTGAGGGGGGTAAGATTCGTTTTTCTTGGTAGGTTGCTAAGGTTCATAATTGAAAATTCTTACTAGATGTTTCTCTTAGATTGAGTTTCAGATTGGTTTTACTAGATTACTCTTATTGTATTGTATTGTAATTAAAATTGATATTAAAAAAAAGAAAAAAAAAAAAAAAAAGAACACGAATAAATTAAAAAACTCGTCTGCGTTCTTTTATTTGAATCTTGAATTTTGATTCGATTTATAATTGAAAAGACCCACAGCGGCCCCAGGGTGACGGTGCTCGGCTAATATTGAAATGATGCAAAATTACCGATTTACAGCAACGGAACACAGCTATTTTGTGTAAATACCCTCTTAGTAGCTTCCTAAAGACACAGTTAAACCTCCAAGGTCGCTGTGGTTGGGGAGAGAGCTCAACAACAATGTTATCTCTGTAATGAGGAGGTCGGGCCACTTGTAGACACGGCAATAATCGCTACAATCACACGCGGCTGTTCAAACGAGCCACGAAACACTTCCACCTCAATGTTCAACGATTAATGTAGGTTTGGAGACTCAACGTTGAAAATTATCTATCATACATCAACATCGAAGTCGGAACATGTTCGTTCTCTACTATAAAATATAGTTTGAAGCTCCGTTTTGGTAGGCTATCGAGAACTAGTAGATTTAACTGAAATGAAATCATATAGGGATATTTTTAAAAAATTTATGAAATCTACTGGCAGTTAGCACGGCCGTTCTATCCGGCCTATTTCCTTCTTTTTAAGGAAAGATATTTGACATTTTATGTCTTTACTTTGGCACATAAACGAAAAAAGCGTTAACAAAAAGCGTTACGGTTGGTTTTCTGATGATTTCCGCTTACAACCGAGTCGTTGATAGGGAAACGGTACTTCGTCGTTTTTCATCCCTCAAAATTCGTCGAAAGCTCTCGATTTATCCAACTATATTATGTTAACTACTGCGAACTGCGTGGCCAACAAGCCGAGTTTGGTTACTTGAATAATTGTGTACACTCAGGTGTTCATTCTCAATAATTGATATTGTAAACATGATTGCAACCGCATGTTAATTTCTGATGATTTCATTGAGCTGGTGTTTCGATGATTTGATTCATAGCAGGTGATCCGAATATTGCGAGAACGGTTTGATTTGTGAAGCGGTGGTTAAATCATTTTAATAGGTAATTTCTATACTGTACCCTCTAGGAAGCTGTAATTTCGTATGTAGCCTCTTTAAGGAAATTTACTTGACGATGCCCAGGGTCCGGATCAGATGAGTGGCTCTTGAGGCTAATTTTTATGCTTTACACTCTAGGAAGCTGTAATTTCGTATGTAGCCTCTTTAGGACATTTACTTGACGATGCTCAAGGTCCGGATCAGCAGAGTGGCTCTTAGAGCTTGCATACGAGTCTGCAACACAATCGAGTCTGCAACTAAAGACATAAAATGTCCCAATGTGTTGTAGACTCGTACAAGCGTTTGTGATAAAAATCGAATTAAAAGTTTTTAGTGAAATAAAATCAAATTTAAAACTGTTTTACACTAAATCAACATCTATCAGTAATTGGTGAATAAACTTTCTAATCCTAATATATGCTTTAATATACAGGAAAACTTTTATGCATAGATTTGTCATCAAGCATTGAAAATCAGATAGGTAACTCAAAGTTTTATAGCTTTGACCTTTGATATCTCAGGTTATAATTGAGAAACATTGTTCATTTTGGTCTAAGAACACTTGGTGAATCATGCCGGATCACCGCTGATTGGCAACCTCCAATCATTTTCTTTTAGTAACTCCCCCCTCCAAGTATCACCCCCCCCCCCCCCCCTAGCTCTTTTCTGATTAGAAACCCCCCCCCCCACCCGTATTAGCCCCCCCCCCCAGCTCTTTCTGGTTAACCTTGGATAATTTTTGAGATAATTATTTTTTAAAACACCAACCCTTACATTTTTCCATAAGGTGCTGATCGATAGTGGCAAAATTTAAGGCAAATTTTCAGACAATAAAATGGTAGGTATTTGAGCTAGTTTGCGTACAATGGTACAGAATTTGATAGAAAAGCTTTGGGATTTTTTCTTCGAATTTGTAATAAATTTACATATTTATCGTGAAATGTAAACCAACAAATTTGAGGAGGAGGGGAAAGTTAATTGCTATCTTGATTGGAAGTAACATTGAAAATTATAAACCAAAAAGAAGGTTCGGGTCTTTGTGCTTCTATTTTAAAACAAACCTTTGCACTAAAAATTGGTTGGGCTATCACAATACAAAATCTTAATACTAATGATTCCGGGAATTCCGATTAACAAAAGTTAGACAATTCTGTTAAGAAGTTTTCCTTGAAATTTTAGGAGCCGTTTCCACGAAAGCCAGCTCGTGCTCAATTTGAATTCGTTTGAAAAGTAAAACCAACAACGCCGGCTATTTTAAATTAAGGTGGAAGTGGTGTTGAATTCGAGAGATGACAGCGATGAAAAGTTGGAGAGGCAAAGACGATTGCGGTTGTGATGTGATTGTTGGCCGGGTCGAGAGGCGAGTCAACAACGTTATCTTGGAGCGCGTCAGGGAAACTTGAGGTTGGTCGTCAGAGGCAAACTCGTCTACAGCTGGATGACGCAAACTGCTAATTGGGTTTCTCACGTATCGTAATAAGTCAGTACCTACCAGGAATACACAGGTAAAATTCGCATCGTTTAACTCCCTAGAGATTTGGCATTAAACGACTTTGGAAAAATGTGAAACGATACGAAACTGCTACCCCAAACGATCCCCACTCCCCATCTTAAATAACAGCGTATTTTCAATCGAGTTACAAATTGATTTGTCACAATTATCTCTGCACTAAATCCTCCTTACAGCCTTACTTTCAATAGAGAGCATATTTTGTCTCTCTTATCAAAAGCACATTTTTCACTTTATATCTACAATACGTGATATGTATAACGACCTGAGTACCGAAAATACGGTAACGAAGTGGGGCAGTGAACACGACAAGAAAATTGCTGAGTACTTGAAAAAAAAAAAAATTAAATAATTGATACAAATAAATTAATTGATAGAAAAATTTCAACAAGAGCACAGCAAAATTGCAACAAATCGCACCACCTTCTGCCCCCTCACCTCCACCTTTCTCCACCGCAAAAAAAAAAAAAAAAAAAAAAAAAAAAAAAAAAAAAAAAAAAAAAAAAAAAAAAAAAAAAAAAAAAAAAAAAAAAAAGCCTTCAATGCAAAGCTAACTAAGAACATTTATTTATTTAAAAATGCTATTTGCTAGAAAATTAACCCTGGGTGACCTGAACAAAATGTAGTCAGAAACACACAGCTTTCTTGGTTTTATATATCATCCCGATCTCTAAATCCCAGTGGCTTATCAAGCAGTGACGTATCTAGTCGATTACTAGACAGTTCCCCAGCGAAAAGAAAACAACCAATGGGCAATTTTACCTACATTATTTTACTACATCATCTGGGGGGAAAAAATCTTGCCAGGGGATTTCAAAAGAGGTGCAATATGAAGGTTATTGGATGATTGGAGGTTTGGATGAAGTGGTCGAAACTGCAGCGTAAAGAAAGCTGAATCACGTCATAGGAGAAGCACTTCACCCTCTCGTCTGCCTGGCAGGGTTCGTCAGTATCGTCGACCAATGACGTCATTTCAGTATCTTCTTTTTCACCTATATGTCAAAACCATTTCTTCTTTGACCAACAACGAGAAATTCCACACATGAAAGTTGCTCATTGGTAGAAAATGTAGATCTTATCAGACTGAACAGAGTTTTGTCATACACACACATAAGCTGAGCGCCTGGGATATTCTAGATGCTCACTGCTGCCAACATACTTCACTGAAATTTCCTTCGTGTCTGTCAAACACAACACCAGGGGTTAAGCAACAACAAAAAATTATAAAAATAAAAAATCTAAAATTTATAACCATGGAGCGATTTTGATGACAGTTTCAGGGATTGTAGGGGATAGCTTCTAAACGAACCCCTATTACTTTCACTGCCGCCAGTAGTCTGAGCGCATGCCCAAACGTGGATTTCCCCCTAACGTTGATTTCTCATCATCTGTTGGTCCAATTTCGTTCAAAGTCGGTAGGCAGTTCGAAAAATTCCATAAAAATTATACCGCGATTGGTGGAGTATTAACTATAGCGCATGCGCAAAACTAAAGTTGATCGGCACAGATAAAACTCCGAGGCTAATGGACCGATTTTTATGACATTTTCAAGGATTGTGCGGTTTAGCTCCTAAAAGTTCCTCTATAAATTTCATTGCCGTTGGATTAACGTTAATTTCTGATGTCGACTTATCAATCATTTCGACTCGTACTTTGTTCTCCGACTAATTCTATACATCCAAGTTACAATATGTTAGGAAGCTATACTACCCACCCAACTTGGCAGACGTTTTTATAAGGTTGTTACTAATGTCGCTATCCCACAATGATCAAAAACAACATTGAATGTCCTTACAACTAAGGGACGTCCTAAAAAACTAATACCAGCCGGGTCATTTTTGAAAGGAGGCGCGGGGGTCCTGCAGGGAGGACGACCCGACCCCAGGCCATATCGGGAGTTGAGGAGGCGACAATGGGGAAGGAAATGGGGCAGGTATTTGGGGCCTCGCGCCGCGGCGCTGCGAGCGGGAACGTAACGGTAACGGGAGGGAGCCCTCGGGGAGAAAGTGAGTTGGCGAGAATTACACAAGTCCTCCTCGCCGCTTTTGAGGCGAACATCATCCCGGGATGCCCCCCCCCCCCCCCCCCCGCCACACCCCCTGTTCCATACAACTCGCCCCCTTGCCCATACAACTTGCCCCTGGCTCATACAACTCGATGGCTCATCATCCGGGCGCATTCTTCATCCTCACCTACGCAAGGGGGATAAATCAGCCGGACGGGTCCCGTTTGCGGGTGGTCTTGTTGAGGAATCACGATTTAGCCGGCAGGCGACAATAACCGAAACCCGCTGACCTTCCTCAAAGACCGCCTTTATTATGCAATGGAGAATTCAGGCCAGAATATGCACTCTAACCCTGACCAACATCACCTTGGAATTTCACTTTTAGAAATCATGTTGTGAAATATCAGTTGTGGGGAAAGTTTACATTTGACATTTTTAAAACTCAGTAAAAACCAATTAAAATGTAATATTGCACCTTCTTAACCATCAAGCCAATAGCGTGATAAACATTATTTGATACTAAATGTTATCTGCAAAACAATGTTTATACAACTGCGAATAGCGTCTGATGGTTTTTCGTCCGTTGAAATCTGCTGATTTTCTTCAAAGACTTCGCCTCTTTTATGAAATGGGGAATTCATCCCAGAATATGCAGTCTTCCCATGACCAATGCCACACATCCTTCCTGGAATTTCACTTTTAGAAATCATGTTGTACAAATATCAGTTGTGGGGAAAGTTTACATCAGACATTTTTAAAACTCAGTAAAAACCAACAAAAATGTAATATTGCATCTTCTTAACCACCAAGACAATAGCGTGATAAACATTATTTGATACTTTATGTTATCTGCAAAACAATATTTATACAACTGCGATTAGGAATGCAAAACTCCGTACAGCAAAACTCAGGGAACCATCCCTGTGCTTTCACTGTAGAAACACCTAGGATGTTCTGTCTTGGTGCCATTGGTCAGAGGATAGGAAGGAATCTCTGGATCCGGTGCTCGTGTCCTGTCAAAATAGAGTTGACAGATAAGATGTTGGTTGAAGATAAATTCTAGTCAAAAGTTTGAGTAAGAATGCGTACAACCATTATTTTATAGTTAACTATGTATGGGAGTAAATTATAAAACTTGATATCTCAATAACGGCCACTTACCCAGCTACGGAATTCTCAACTCCTTGACCAGTGTCTGCTAGTTTATTGGTAAAAATTATTCTCAAGTCACAAGACGGGAACGATATTCTAATTTTATAAATATCTGAAGTTAAATTATGTAAATAGAATATATCAGAGTAGAAATGTAAATTCCATTTGATTTTGACATGTTTGTTACCGAAATTTGCTCGCTTTTCTCAGAGACTTGGTTAATGAATTCTTGATGACATAAATGACTGACAGGACAACAAAGTATTTAAAAAAAATCTGCTTAAGGTGTCCTCTAAAATAAGAATCCCAAACATCTAATATTGGTTGTTAACAATGAAATTTCAGTTGTGCTGATCCATCTGGTCAAATGGTAATTTGGCAAATGAACAATGAAAGCTATGTTTACCCTTTATCAACCAAACCTACAAGTATATAGTTATAACTGCGCAGGTTTTTGTTGAATTGTTCATTCGAACCATGGCCTTTCTGGTGGTGTTGGTATATGGGAAGATTTTGCGATCCGGGAGCATATTACAGACTTAAAGGGGCTTTGTGTACTAATTTGCCAAGTTTTCTTTTCAAGGTGCGGTCCTCAACACATTCTACTAGGCGTCCCCCAGATCCTAGGAGGGCACCAACGCACCCATCCGGTGTCCGTGTGGGGACCTTTTTCTTCTGTTCCATTGAATACTTGTCAGACCGGAGTTACCTGGCTACGAAATACACGGGGACAATAATCTCGACTGAGGACAGCTGGTGTTTGAGACGTAGGGTCGATCGACGGGGAACACATGCCACGGCCCATGACGAATGGTGCGTGACACCGACCATGATTTACCTACGCCTACCACTTCTCACAACAGCTTTCTTACTTAGTACGTTACTATTCGTATTGCTTGCTATTCGATTTGTGGATTTTACGCACTTGAAACGTAAACCAACAAATGTTGAGGGGGTTAAAAGTTTTCTTTTTTCTTGGTCGATTGCAAAGGTTCATTATTGAAAATAATAAACCAAAATTATCCTCAAAAATATGCTGAAAAATGTAGGTAACTACTTAATGATTGTAGAAAATTATTGAAAAAATTTCGAAACAAAATCAAAGCGCGACTGTTCTGCGGCGAGTTGAGTCTCGGGAACTAACATCTTGTGCCGAGATGCCTGATTACATGTCTCGGTGCTTTCTAATAGTACTATATAAGATCCTCCCCGCCGCCATGAGTTTGGGACCAATTGTGCAATCAGGCTGGAACGTGATATAGTTCTGCAGCCCCATCACTGAAAAACAATCCAGGCGAAAGCTTGAGTCTTTACCTGTGGACGTGTGGGAAGTGATTCTGTGGTACGTTCGTTTTATTCATACGAATGAAAACATAGTTGTGATGCCAGACAATTTTGAATGTGTTTTACTTGCGGAGTAGTCTCCATTTCTGATAGTCCTAGTAAGCGGTAAGCAATTCCCTGATAGAGGACTAGCTCTAACCTCGAATCAGGATTTGGGTTTTAGCTTACTGGCTTGTAATGAACTAACATATACACCCCCCCCCCAATTACCATAAAAACTATTGTTTCAGAAAAAAAGTATAATTTCAAAAAATTAATAAAATTGATTAAAAATGGATGACAATCTTGCTTTTTCTCTCTTCTAAATGGCCACTGTTTGCCTTGCTTGTCCTAAATATACGCCACTGTACGTTTACTTTTCTAATAGTTTGTAGGGTGGGTACCTCCGCCGTTTAGGGTATGAGTCCAATGTTCTAATGTCACACACTCCTTTTTCAAACGGACCGTATCCCTAAAATCGCCTTTCCAGCATTGTATGAACCTACTCCTACCCGTCCTCTGACGACTATTGAGGACGGCTAGTAAAACATGGGAAAAACTCGTTCACGCCCTAATGGGATTTTGAGGACGCGCGACAAAAGCCAAGGGACCAAAACTTCCACCCTCTTTTAAACTCAACGACTTTCAGGGAGAGTAAGTTATGATTCTCACGGGCCTGCAAACGTCTGTCACGTTGGGTGGGCAGTAGACACTCCTCACTTCCTCACTAAATGAAATGAAATGGGAATTTATTTCTCAAAACTTGACACAATAGAGCATAAAATCTGCAAATTATTACACAAAAGTTTGCTATTTCAGTGTTAGATAGCCCTTCTGCACAGTTCGTTGGTCTATAATTATTAAACCCCGTATATAACATACGATCAAAACATGACGCATCTTGCCTCCCTAAAAGGTTCACACCTTTACTGTTCCAGGACCCCGCAATTTTTCGCTTTACTGTAAATGTAAAAAACGTAAGTCTGCCGTTGGGTGTGGCATAAAGCTTCCTTGTTTACATATCATGAATGTACAGATCATTGAAAAGTTTTATATGATCTTGAAAAATTCTATAGCGGAAAAGAGTACCTAAATCAAGATGTAGAATGAAACGACATTATTGGTCAATTAAGAAACGGAAAAATAATACTCAATGTAATTTACGTTCGAACTGATGAGTTGAGAGTAATGAAATAGGTACGGGACCAAGCGCAACCTAACCCGCGCGTTCACTGACAATGTCATCAAAATCGAATGACAACAGTAAAAAATTAGATAGTTACATGGATTTCATATTGGCGCATGCGCAGTAGCTATTAATGATACAATAATGTTGAAATTGATATGGGGTAGGTAATCAAATCAAATCAAATCGTCTTCTCCCAACTGTAATCCAAATTAAGGGCAAAATCGAGCGATTAGGGTGTACAAAAATGGAGCATAATGGAATTTTTGTTTGCGCATGAGCAGAGTGAAGTGTGAATTTGGTAACAATGAAACTGATGGGGGACCATCTACAATCAAACCCGCGCGTTCTCTGATAATTTCATCCAAATCGGATGAAAACTGTGGAAAAAAGGCAAGGATTTCACATTGGCGCATGAGCAGTAGCTATGATACAATAATGTTGAAATTTATTGGATGATCAAATCTTCATTCCCCAACTATTATCCGAATTCGAGCGAGATATTGAGATACCCGAATCGGATGAAACTGTGGATAATAATCTTGTTACAAGGATTCGCGGACACACGACACACACACAGACACGGAACCAAAGTTGTTCAGAATGGTCTGAAATGTAAAATGCAAGTAGAATTTTTGATTTTGGAGACCAAAATTTTTTGACATGGTCTGAAATTGATCTTTTTTGCTCTGGGGGGGGGGGTCAACCAAAAATTTCCGTCACGCAAAATTTGTGTCACAATTTCAGTGTTTTTCACGTACAACCCAGCCGTTGCTAGGAGAATGGAACTTCCGCAGTTTTCATCGCACAGAATCGTTCGCCACTCGTTGGAAAGCGCTTGATTTATGTGATAAATGTTCACATCTCAAGCTACCAATTTCCCCCTCCTTACGTACCTGGCTACATTCCTAAACTAAGTTGATTGGACTATAAACAATTTTAATAAGCCGGTTACAATATTCTTAACGTAAAGCAATAGCATCATTTACTCCACTCCATAGGAAACATTTTCATCCTCTTGACAACAGTTGACTGTTAACAACAACTCATTGTAGTGGCTTCTCTCCACAGTTATTTTCAACATTTCTATAAGTAAACCGTTGTTTTGTTGGAATTAGTCGGGATGCGGCCCAGGGATTTGTTTAAAGTTAAAGGATTTGTTTACAACTCTCGAGGACAACCGTTATGAAATCCCCAATCAAAGACATATCCATGTAACATGGTATCTGCTTGTAAAGCAGATAGTGGTTTTCTCCCGGAAGTAAAAACAATGCTTCCGATGGTCATTTTCAAGAACTTGTAATGTTGCGACATAGCAGTAGGGAGGTACCTATCTAGTATCACAAAGGCAAGGGGTCTCGGTCTGACGGAAGGGAATGCGATGATAAAAACTCCCGGAAAACAAACTATGAAGCGTAGGTGAGTGCAATTTCCCAATACAGTTATAAAAAATAGGATAATCATGAAACATACACGTCTCAGGTATCCTCATGCATTCATTCATCGATCGGTTTCGATTCTTCAAGGCTGGCTTCATTGTTAATGGAATGTGGGGAACGATAGCCTCAGCTGCCTAGAAGCACACATTAGTTCTGGAATCCAAAGTGTTGAAATTGTTAAATCTCCCGTGAAAACCAAAGTGCACATTAAGTTCAAAGAATCCGAGACTATCAAAGACAAAAATGCCAAGACAAGATGAGCTTTCAAAATATCCATAAGTGCAGCGAAAAGAAAATGATTTGTGTGGGTTTTCATCGAAATAATAGGGGGGGGGGGGGGGGGGGGGACTTGAAACATAAAATAACCAAGTTTGAGAGGTGTTCAAAAACCTACCCGCTAGATCAACATAATTAGTTGGTAATGAGGCATTTGAAAAGAAAAACTATTATTATTTACTTCACCAGTATTCGAGTAATTATGAGGTGCCCAGAGTGTTACATTTACTGGAAGGTTAGTCTGGTGTCGTGTACCTTTAGATCCCCAAACGGGTGACGATAAATGAGCCATTCTAACGTACGACGTAGCTAACGTCCCCTCAAGGTCACGTACTCTTGGGTACGTTAGGGTGACGTTAAGGGTACGTTAGTGGTCACCAAAAACTCTCTAGTGTTGCCAATATTCTCATGGATTTGTCGTATATCCCTGCTGAAACTATAATTCCGAGGAGTTTGCCCGAATGATCAATTGTACATTATGACTCGCTCTAAAATCAACTTTGCCGAACGCATTTTGGGCTATTTAGAATTTTCAGCAATCAAGGGGATTACCCGGTTTTGTCGAACGTTCCCTTATTCAAACATCATTGTTAAAAATCTCGTCCGAATCCGTTCATCCACGCGAATTCTACGCACTTAGTCAGTGTTACGATTTTACATACGTAATACCTACTTAGTAAAATTCCACTTTAGTGGCAGATATCGATTGATTGTTTGATGTGATAACAAGCGAACGCTCCGTTGTAGGTAATAATAGCTTAGTTGAAAGTGGGTTCTCATAATGGAGGGAGTTACTAAGAGTCAGTAGGAAAAATGAAAAACACCGGCGACAGGAGGCAACGCGTTTTTAACGACCTTTCCGATCATCCCAACGTTGAATAACACGATATTCAAAGCAATAAATGGTGTTGAAACACGATGGAGTTTTTGATTTTTCTACATGAGAGAAGAGGACAACGATGTTTGCGATCGGCTATTTCAAGTGGAAAGATGAGAAATTCTCTTCCCTCTGACATTTTGATTTTATTAACACCTGCTCGCTCGTTCAAATTTTTCGCTAAGATCGTATTTCGTAAGTGCAAATATTTGATTTGTGCACTCAAGTTGCTTGTCAATGTTGATTTAAAGAATGAAACATTTTTGAATTCTTTGTGATGTTAACCTATCAACCAAAACGCATCGTTCAATTAGTCGTTATCGTTGAATTCCGCAACTTAAACGAGGTTCGGTGAAAATTCAAACGGTTTTGAGACTGAACTGATTTAGAGTGGTATGGGAGTTTATTACTATATGTTTATTTACCATATAGTTTATTTTCTATATGTCTCGGTCTAATAGTTTTCAATTGAGCAGAAAAAGGCAAATTAAGCAAATTTCGCAATAATAAACCAGGTATTCTATCATTTGAAACGAATTTAAACATAAGTAGGCAAGATAATAAAGATTGTGAAGATATTAAAATGTGATAGTTTTGATTAAATTTCCAATTTCTCAATAATAAATTAATGCTTATATTCAACAAGGTAAAGAATTATAAAATTGATGCAAAATTCAATTACTTGGGTATATTCTCTGAAATAAAATATTAGTTGTGAGAAGATACCACTGGAGTCCGTGCAGGTGAGGATATTGTAATTAAATTCATAATTGCACTCGTTAACTCCCCCCACTCAGCCGCTTGACCGTGCAAAGCTTGGATGGACAAACGGAGTTTAATTTTTATAATACATAAGAGATCTATGATAAATAAATCGGATTATGAATAATTACATAACCTAAGTATTTTTTTGCACGGTTTTGCTCAAAACCCTGCTAAGATAGTGGGACAAAAAGGTGAAAAGTCGATTTACCTTGAACAATTGTTCATGAGGCCAACATTAAAGAGGGAAAAATTGACAAAATTATGAGTGACTCTTAACCAGTAAAACATATCAAAAATCGCCTTAAAAGTACTACAATTGTATCAGCTGATAATATAATCCCAATGGAATTCTGACTTCCCGAAATCGAGTTTATTATTACTTCTATATCCTAATGGGCTTGTGAAGCGTAGGTAGGTAATCACCTCATTGATTTTCAGTTGTTTGGACAAGGATGATGGTAACAGTAACATCCTAGAAATATATGTTATGACTTATGACAGAGCGTTGGTGCTACCATCACGATCGAGTGACAATAAACAAGTGAATAAATGGAATAAAGTGAAGCGGAACCATCGTACGTAGGTATAGCGCAAAGCTATATTCAATCGAATTACCGACTTCACTTATAATATTTTATTAAATTATTGATTAGTAAATACTTGGGAATTATTCTTAATTAAATTATTATTTCTATTCCAACAACATAAGGTTGATTACTACCGAGTCTACCAAGGTCGGAATGTGTCAACCAATTTTCTAAGAAAAGCTATTGCAGTGCATCCAAAATTTCCTTCATGGAAATTCGTTTTGAAATTCCTTGAGTTTAACACTTTTTGATATTTGTTTGATCAAAAAGTTCTGGTTCTTTTCAATTTGCGCGCAAATTCTTGCGTGGTTCTTCTCTTTCTGAGTCAACTGGTTATTTTACATTGCTGTGATATTTTCACTTCTCGTGTTATTCTGATCAGCTTCGGAACCTCCGATGCTAATTTCATTCCTAATTTACTCACGTTGCTGAAATTTAATGGAGCTCGTTCGGGTCACCTCAAAAACAATTACGACGTTTGGAGGATCACTGAATAGCTGATGGGGCCTCGGAGGCTAATTTCTTTCCTTTTCGACCTGCCGTTTTACTAAGTTTTTGTTTTGTTGTTTTGACATTTTTAGAAAATTTGACAACATTCACCTACTATAAACCGTAATGTGTGGTCCTGAGCAGTAAAGGTGTGAACCATTTTGGGAGGCACGATACGCCATGTTTTGATGATTTACTACATATTTATGGGGTTTAATAATAATAATAGACCAAAGATCTGCGTAGATGGGCTATATAATACAGAAATAATAAACCTTTGTGTGATAATATGCATAGTTCATTTTGCATAAAAATTCTCAGGCCGCCGCGTAAAATCTTAATCCGCTGAGACTGTCATCGATTTTGCCTTATTTCTATGAGACTGTCAACTGCGATCGAGACTGTCAAATCAGGGTGACCCGATAACAGTAAGCCTCTACGCATGCGCAAATGAGTATAATATAAAATAGACTAACATATTCTACGCTCAATTTAATCTTCTCCACTAAACTCGACGATATGGCTCCACTGACTTCGCTAACCACTACGCCATTTTGTTTTCACGGGACACAGGGAAAACATCATTAACATCGGCCTCCGTATAATATAAACCATAATCGGCCTCCGTACAGGTTAGAATAATGTACTTATAGAATGTGTATTTTGGAGTCTGCGCTTCGCTTGACCCACATGAGAACCTCAACCCTTCCTCCACGTCCGATTCACCCTATGTCTACCGTTCCAACAACTCCTGTTCTGGGTGGAGCTGTGTAGTTTCACAAAACACTACATGGATCTGATCTTGTTGTTCCCAAGGTGTCTGCTGTTCCTCAGTACGCCTAAATTTTTCCTCACGTTCGTTCACTCGCGAGTAAAAAAATTTATATTTTGGCTTCCTGGCAAGCAAAATAAGTTGTTTATTTCTTGTAGGAAGTGTTTAAAAAGTAGTTTATTAGTCTACCGTTCTAAAGTAGTGTTTTTATTTTGTTTTTGTGTAAATTAGTTCGTCAGATTTTCTACTTCATGGTGAGTGTCTGCTTTCTATAACTTAGCTTTTACTTGCCATTCAGTGGGATAGGATCGTCGATCGATAACCTTTTGCAGTGTCCTACGATTCAACTAGATCTTAGCTGAAGGAATCAGTCAACTCAAGTTGAAGGAATAAAAGGTCTCGCAGTTTCACTCGAACCTTTCCATCCATAAGCCACTTCGTTTCCCACGTTGGTTGGGCCTACATCACGTTGGTGATGTTCTACTCTAGTGACTCCGCCAGTCGGTTCACTTTATCCGTCGTCGACTCATTTGTCATCCGACGGATCACCTTATCACCGGTCGACTCACCTTATCACAGGGTAGTCTAGTGACTCCGCCAGTCGGTTCACTTTACCCGTCGTCGTCGACTCATTTGTCATCCGACGGATCACCTTATCACCGGTCGACTCACCTTATCATGGGGTAGTCTTTTTTATCAATTTATTGACCAGTTTCACCTAGCAACCTCTTTTATACGTCGTCAAGGTCGGGTTGCTTATCACTAAGATGTTATCTGTTGCCATTCACACTGCTTATCGATCGATCGGCGATTTCCTTTCCCAGAAATGAGAATGAGGGTTGATATTAGTTTCATTTAACCAATATTATCAATTTATCAATATTATCAAATTTTTATAATCAGTATTAGTATTGATGTCGTGTGTATTTTAGTTTTGGCCTTAATGGTGGGGTTATTATTTGTTTGCGCCTTGCAGATGGAGATGCCTTTGACATCGTTTGGTGAGCTTTATGACATTCCCACGACCAACCCTGTGCTGGATAGAGTTTAAAACAATCGTCTCAGATGCATTTCCTGAGGGGTGGCGCGATTGGCAAATTGGCCAAAATGTTGTCTCTTATCTGGAGATTGATCCAAATTTAAAGAATAAAGTACGTCTTGCAGTTCCAACTGTCAAATTATTGGAAGCATTTTTTCCAGGAACAAAATATGTATCTGAGAAAAAGTTTAAGGAGGCTAAGGCAGTGTTACTCAATGGCCACTGGGACGAGCTCTTATCTATTCCCCACCAGCAATTTCGCTCACGTTTCGGTCCTCAGACCTTCACACAAAATTCTTACAGGACATTGCACCCTTGCGCCAGTATTTTTTATCGAGGTCAGAAGTCAATGATTCCTTCATGGAGTCCCAGGTGAATGCTGTCGATCACGACATTTTAAATGTGACCCTGTCACCAATGGAAGCTTCATTCACCCCAGTTGTCAATGCTCCCACTCCCCCTAGCCTTCCTTCAGTAGCTTATCTTGAGGCTCGTGTGGGGTCCGTTGAGAATACATTGCTTTCGTTACAGAACAGTATACAGCAACTGGCACAGTCTCTTCAGCCAGAACCTGTTCTCACTGACACTGATGCCTTGTCAACTGATGATGATGAGGAAGGGGATGACGAGTGTTCATTTTTAGAGACCGATCCGTGGGGTTCGCAGGCAGTGAAGCCATCAACTTCATCTTTCTTTGACTTCACAACCATTGAAAAAGAGCCAGAGGTTCAGGAGCCAGACCCGCAACTTATGGCTCAAGGTATTAAGTGTCAGCGCCTTGGAGAGACAAGCTGGACCAGAATTCGGTACCTTGAGGCAGAGCGAAAGTTAAAACGTGGTGGAGTTTTTCAACCACTTGCCATGAATCAGCATTTTGCTACAAGGGCGGCAGCAGCTGATTTTAACTTATGCCGGCAGGAACGCTTGTTAGGTACAATCACGTACGGCCTCTTAGCGCAACGCAAGGCTCTAAAAGAGGGAGCAATCCGCCTGGCGCAGGTTTGTCCACAAGCAGCAACGTATATAGAACAGTACATTTTGGGTGAGGATACTGAATTCCGTGGAACATCTGAAGCATTGCTTCAGTTTGTATGTGGCAAACGAGCAGAGGTGATTGCTGACCGTAGGAAAAGTGTGGAGCCACAGGACGCCATTAGCCAGCATCAACTTCAGGCGATTCCCCCCTCAACCACACATGTTTATGATGAGGATGCATTATCCAAATGGGCAATGTCTCAGCCTGGACCTAGCAGCAAACCCCAATTCTCACGAAAGCGTTCTCAGTCAGTTCAGCAACAGCCCCCTCCAAAACGATTCCGGATTCACGACAATAGGTTTCATAATAACTCTTCTGCTGGGAGACGTCAATATATCCCCCAACGAGCTCCTCCCAAATCTAGAAAGACCTCGAACCGCAACAATGTCCCCAGTCGTTCAGCCCAGGATAAACGACGTGGGGGGCATAAGCCTAAACAGTCGTTTTGACTCGTTCCGAGGGGAGACAAAAAGGGGGACAATTATTGAGCTTTGTAGATCGCTGGGTCTCCTTAGGGGCACCTCTACCAATCGTCAACATAGTCAAGGGGTACAGTTTACCTTTCCTACAAAAACCCCCCTTACAAGGTCTCATCCCCCCTTTTTCTCCTCCTCTGGTCACAACCCCAACCTTGGAAATGCATCAACACTCTCTTAACTCAACAGTTTATAACAGCAGCAACAGAACCAACAGGTTTCATCTCCCCAATGTTTTTAATAAAGAAAGGAGATGGTTCCTCTCGCCCGGTTTTCAACCTGAAACGACTAAACACATTCCTTTCACTGAAGAAATTCAGACTGATCAACCATGCCAAGGTGCCTTCTTTTCTGCAAGGAAACGACTATCTGGCCAGCATAGACTTGTCCCAGGCATATTGCCACATTCCAATACAGCCAGGTCACCAACGTTTCCTAGCATTCGTCTACAAGGAAGTGGTTTACAAGTGGAAATGCCTTCCATTCGGTTTGGCCACAGCACCACAAGTCTTTGCACAACTGACCAAACTGGGTGGCCTCATTCCTCAGGGAAAAGGGAGTTCGAACCCTTGTGTACCTGGACGATTTTCTTTTTGCCCACCAGGATCCGAACATTCTTCAGCAACAAGTAGTTTATGCTCTTCGCCTTCTAACCTACTTAGGTTGGCAAGTGAATGTGGACAAGTCCCATCTACTTCCTATTCAGCGAATAGACTTTCTCGGGATATCTTGGGACACTCAGTACCAACTAATGTCCCTCCCGATAAAGAAGATCACCACACTGACACCCCTGCTTCAAAATTCTCTCCAGGTGCCCAGATGGTGTCTGAAGTCGGCACAGGTTCTCCTGGGAAGTCTGAGCTTCACGGCATTTGCAATACCATTGGGTCGATTACACTTACGGAGGATACAGTTGGCCAGTCGCCTTCTGCCACGACACCGCCCACGCCAGACCTTGCCTTTGCCAACACCTGTGTTGTCCGAACTCCGTTGGTGGTTAAACAATCTGAGTGCAGCATCTCCTCTCCATCCTCCAGCTCCTCGTGCCTTCCTCTCAACAGATGCATCAGACTCCGGATGGGGAGCAGTACTCTCGGGAATTCACTACCATGGAGTCTGGAAAAAATCCCAGCAGCGCTGGCACATCAACTGCAAAGAACTCTTTGCAGTTCGAGCAGCCATTACAGCCAACCAACACCTGCTTGTGAACCATACAATAGTTCTCCTGTCAGACAACAAAACTGTGATTGCCCACATTCGCAAACAAGGGGGATTGAGGTCATTGGCTCTCCTGGAAGAAACGGAGAAATTATTTCACCTGACATCTGCTCTGGGGGTGCACATTCTTCCTTTTTACATACCCGGAAAATTGAACACTCTAGCCGACAGTCTCTCCAGACAATCCCTCCTTCCAGACTGGCATCTTGGGCCCTCGATCACCAGTATTGTCTTCCGGCGGTGGGGGACCCCGGAAATCGATCTATTTGCGTCTCTCCAATCCAAAGTAGTCAAGAGGTATGTAACTCTGGACCCTCAAGATCATCTGGCCGAGTTTGTGGACGCTTTCTCAAGGACTTGGAATTACAGTCTAGCGTGGGTGTTTCCACCCCCACCATTGTTACCTCAAGTTCTACACCACCTAAACAATGCTTCGGGGCACTTCCTAGTGGTGACTCCACGGTGGCAGAAAGTCTTTTGGAGGGCGGATCTCAAGGCCAGAGCGGTGGCGCCTCCAGTAGTTGTCCGGAACCTTCAGTCTCATCTGGTGGACCTGTCCACCCAACTTCCTCCCCCTCAAGTAAACGATATGATATTGGAAATCTGGAAACTACAGGGTGGTCCAGCCAGGTTGAAGGTTGGTCAGAAAGGGAGAAAGAGCTATTAACAGCGGCTTGGCGCCCATCCACTCGGGCCTCCTACCGTAAGCCTTGGTCTCGGTGGGTTGCCTGGGCTATCTTGCATACTGTGGACCCTCGTAATCCATCTCCAAATGATCTTGCACGATTTTTGGCACATTTGTTCGTGTCTGAGGGTTTGGCTTTCCCATCCATCCTTCTTCATAAATCGGTGGTGGCAACAATGTCTAACCCAGATTCTTCTTCGGGTTTGTCTGCTCACCCAGTGGTCACGAAAATGATAAGAGGAATTGAAGCATCACGACCCGCTAAGACAGTTCGTGCCATATGGGATATATCCACCCTGAGAGACTGGATGGAATCTCACCCTCCATCTCCTGTGAGTTTCTTTGAAGTATCTCGCCATGTGGCTCTCCTCCTCCTTCTTGCATCAGGTCGTCGAGTTCATGATCTCACTTTACTACTAGCAGATCCTGCCCATCTCCAACAGACAGACGATTATGTAGTGTTCTGGCCTCGCTTTGGGTCCAAGACAGACTCCGCATCCTTCCGTCAGTCAGGTTGGCAATTCCTGACATCCCCGCATAGTGAACTGTGGAATATGACACATTGGATTAGAGTTTTCCTCAAGCTTCGGAATTCTCGATGCGGATCGGTGCCCATTGATTCCCTTTTCGTGTCCTCTGTGGGCAAGGTGAGACCAGCTACCAGAGCTGTCATCGCAGGGTGGATCTCAACCGCCTTACAGTCAGCCGGAATTCCTTTTTCATCAGGCAGTATCAGGTCGGCAGTGAGCTCCTCTCTGGCTAGGGCAGAACTTCCTTTAGATGACATTCTACGCCGGGCTAATTGGCGCTCGGCTGATACCTTTCTTCGCCATTACTATCGCCCTTTGGCGAACCCGTCATCGCAGAACTCCTCTTCAAGTCAACAGAGTCCTGTTTTTTCGACCGATCTAATGGACTTCCGCCTAGCTTCTGTCATTGCGAATCAAGGTGGGTCACAGTTTGTGGTTGTATTATATATCTGTATCAAATACATTTTTCATTGATCTATTTTTTCTGTAAATTTTCTGTTAATCACAGTACGCCTTCTTGTTCTCAAGCTGTCAGATAACAAACACTTCTCATGTGGGTCAAGCGAAGCTATAATATATCAGAATGTGAGTATGTATAATGTATCAGATAGTGTATAGTTTGGTGGTCCAGATGCACACAAGCTCACATTTCAGAAATGAAACAAGTAAATCAGTGCTCACTAAGTTCATATTCTCCCTTGAACCTCCCTCTCAAATTTCAGCTTCCTGCGTCGAATAGGAGACAAAATGGCTTTGGAGTTAACTTCGCTGATCAATGACCTCTCATGCGTCAGCGGCCCCTGATATATCTTTATCCCCGCGATGTTACAAATGACTTCCATACAAAGTTTCATTAAAATCGGACGTCAGGAAGTGGCATTTAAAACGATTTGAAGAGGACAGACAAACATACATACATACATTCCTACATAAAACATATATACGGGCAAAGTTAATACAATAGCTCATTTTTCTTTTTTTTAAAGAAAATGCGCTAAAAATATCTTAAGTAAATCAATCTTTTAGTAAAATACAGATTAGTTGAAATCTAATCTTTCCTTGTGTCGAGTGAAAACAAAATGGCGTACTGTAAGCGGTCGAGGTGTCGATGTAGATAGATCGTCTATTCCGAATCCCTCCACTACAGTATCACTCTATTTATTACCACAATATATCAACCATGTATTTGAACTATCTAAACATATGTTGTAGTGTGTGCCACAGCCAGTTTAATAGGCGTTTTGTTTGATTGTTTGCTTTCAAGGTTTATTTGGCGAGATCAAACCCTATCACGTTTCCTCGACTATTCATCGTCTGATTTTATTATCAGATAGTACGCTGGAGAATAACGGGAGCAACGCAATTCAAGGAAGGTCTCAATAATTAATTATACCACTCGCTCCTAATAGCTGTAGTTGGATCCGATTATACACCCACTTGGGGCGAAGAAGGTTCGCCTACACCTGAACGAAGCGAAGAGGATTTCGGAGGTCGACCGCCAAAATAAGTGCCCTCCAAACAGAAGAACACCTGGAATGTCCCCCCATAATGCTCCTCTTACAATAGGGCTTGAGACTTTTACAAGCTCTGCCTCGCTCATCCAACTACTCTTGCCTTCCACTTTTTTTCCTTCTTCTTCTTGCTTCGTTCTTCCTACGCTTTTTCTTTCCACCTTCTTTAATTCTCTTCCAACATCAGCCGCTAAGTGGTTCCTCGAGTAACGAGCTAAACAACGTATAGGTTGTAATGACTACAGCTCCTGTAGAATATTTGAGTTATAAACTACAGGTACATTCTTAATTATTGTTGGTCAGAATAAATTAGTGTACTCAGTTTATAATATAGTTTTTGATTGGTGTTAATTCAAAAGTATGAATCAACCCCACTTTTTTTCTTTTTCACTCTTTTTCTTTTTCTGTTTTATCACTCGAGTACCTATATACTGATCCTCGAGCAGTTGTAGAACCTCTCTACATGTTCCTTCAGTTGAAGGAGTAATTATGATATTCTCCTTATTCGCCTCTAACCTGATTCACTGGGTGGTCTCTCACCTTCAGAGAGAATCACTTATCAATAGCCATCACTTAGTTGATGCTAACAAACTGACAGTTTCATCAGCACTCGCACTGCCTTCGGCACTCGAAAACAACTGAAAATACATTCAAACCCACAAGGGGGCGGGAGAACATCAGTGGTGAACTGAACCACTTAACACTCATCAATGGTTGATAATCGAGGCAAGATGTTATCATCGATGCAAAAACTGATCCCCAGCTACCCAAGCCCTCGGAGGAACGAACTAAATCACTATCGACGAAGTTGTGGAAATCCATTTCAATGAAGAAAACGGATGTTAATGAAGAACGTTGTCCGTTTCCACGAAAATATAAAGAGTTACAATGTTAAATCGATTTCGGCGGTTAAGTCATCATCAGCAACAAACAGTTATTGTTTGTTATTGGAGATGACCTAACCGTCGAAATCCATTTTATTGTATCTCTTTATTTTGTCGTGGAAATAAACGACAAAACGACGACGAAACGACGACGACGACGTGATAAACGTTTTCACTAACTTCTGTTTCTTCCCCGGAACAAACCAAAGAAAGGAGAAAGAACGACGATAAAAGACGACGACGACGTGTTAAACGTTTTTCACTATCTTCTGATTCTTCCCCGGAAGAAACCAAAGAAAGGAGAAAGAACGACGATCAACGACGACGACGTGATATACGACTTCTGTATCTTCCCTGGATGAAACCAAAGAAAGGAGAAAGAACGACGATAAACGACGACGACGACGTGATATACGACTTCTGTTTCTTCCCTGGATGAAACCAAAGAAAGGAGAAAGAACGACGATAAACGACGACGACGACGTGATATACGACTTCTGTTTCTTCCCTGGATGAAACCAAAGAAAGGAGAATGTATGTTCCTCATTAAAGAGGAGAGTCGTTGAAGATTTAAATGGTAATCCTAACTAATTAATGAGAGGCGGCATCAACATCAAAGTTAGACCGATATTGCATTATTGAGGAAAAGTGTCTATAAAATACGGAGAAAATACATTCCTTTGGTTCCTCAGTCATTTGAAGAATGTGTTTCGCAACTTCACTCTTCTAAGAATACCTGATATTCCAGTGAATGGCATTTTATGATATTCTGTCACATTAAAAACCGTAGATTCGTTGCCCATTTTCACAATACTGGAAACCTGTAAAACCGTACTCAAGGAAATTCAGGTGGAAACCAATTCAAAAATTGGAATTAGGTATACACAAACGGAATGTCAATCCGACCGAAAAGAGTGCGAGAAAAACCACCGATTCACTGCAGAAAATGTGGGAGAACTATATGCCTGCTTGACAAAGGCATTTTGGAGTATCTCTACAACGCTGCCACAAGATTCGCACGTACACTTTATTTTGATCGCGAAATAGTAAAATGCTGTGAAGGCTCAATAGATAAGTAAGCTTATATTTTTTTCAATGATAGTTCGTTTGCCTCCTCTTGTCTCGTCCAAGAGAACCATTTTCGTTTGCCGAAAGACACAGCGTTTTGAAATAATTTGTCTTATATCATTACATAATTGTCTTACGCTTATAGTAACGACTATAAGGACATGCAGAATAACAGAGGTTTAAATATTTATTTATTTTTTTTTTTTTTCACCAAATTCTCTTTCAACACTCCCTCGCTGAACAAATGATGATATACAAAAACATTGGGCTATGATACTGGGGGGTGAGATAGTGAAAATGTTTCAAGATGTACATATGCTGATGGTATATTGAAAAATAATGGATTGGATGATACCCCCCCCCCCCCCCCCAAACGTGTGAAGAAGAATCGAATGAAATCTCCCCAGTCGCTGTACGTTCATCCGTTTGCTTTCCCATATGAAAAAACACATAACAAGGGAGTGAATCGCAAATGACGACGATTTCTCAGTTGAAATAATTTTAATAGTATTCGAACTTCAAGAAATCGAGTGTATTATAACTTCTGTATCCTAATATGGACTTGTGAAGCGTAGGTAGGTGATTACCTCATTGATTTACAGTTGGCAGGTCAGCTCTTGTTAAATACAGAAGGACTAAAGTGTAGGTGCTATAATGTAGCTGCTCAAGAACGGGGTAGGTAGGTACTATTTGTTAGGCAGTCGTGAGTGTAGCTATACTATCGCTCAATCTCAAACGGAGTCCACTTTACAGTTCTATTCCGAGGCAAAACACCTTGTATGCTCTTGACCTATTGGAAAGTTTATCCGTTTTCGACCTATCCCTCCACGTCATTAGCGCTGACCAGAGACAGCCCTCGAGTATCCCCCTGGGTAGGTTACACTTGCACAGTAGTTGTAACAAATCCGCCCGATTCACCCCTTGTTACCAGAAAACCTCGATGTTTCCTTGACGCAGGGGCCGTCTTTGAAGAAAGTGAAGGGTCCCCTCCACTTTGCACCGGGTGCCTACCTGCTTGACGGCCAGGTGATGCGGACTTGTAAAGGGGCGGATGGATAATAATACCTTTCGGATACCTTCCTTTTATAGACCACCTTCTGCCTGGGGACGGCCTGCACCTTTTGGAGAGTTTTGCCTCACGTATCCTTCAGCAAGAATCAAGATCCCCTTGATCCTCGAAGCTCTTTTTAACTCATTAGGGAGTTTTTGCAACGCCAAGTCATAGTCGAGTGAGAGGACCTACGAATGAAAACGAAGCATTGTCATTAGCATAAAATGCTAACGGTTAAAATTCTATTCGTAGCTCAAGGGAAGCCAAATACAGCTCCGAATACTAGTATTTCTATTAATCAGTAATTCTCTGTAATTATCAGTAATTATATTACGATAACAATATAAATACGTTTATTTGGTTCCTGTTTCCAGGTAGAATGGCATGCACATCGCGATATTCGTGATTTTCAAAACAGGTGCACTTGGTATGAAGAATTCTTTCTCACTTAAATTATGCTGATATCAATCTGATCATGGGATTCTAAAGCTTCACGATCTATCATCGGTTCGATTTCATTCAAATTTGAGGGTGCTTGAGTACAGAACCTCAGGATGGCATCCTTCCTAGCAATTTAGTTGAAATAGGTACTCATTTCACATGCGCAAACCTGAAATTGGTTGTAAACACGCCACGTTCGGTAACAATAAGTCAGATCAATCCAAGAGAAAATTTCTCAACAATTTTGTAATGTTTCCTACCAACTTATTTTCCATCTTTCTTTACCCTTCTCTTTACTTGGTGTGGAAACTCACGAATTAAGGACAATATGAACTTAAAGCGGTAAACTCAACCAAAAACGCTGCAAATTATTACACAAAGGTTTATTATTTCTGATTGGATAGCCCTTCTACTCAGAACACCTGTAGGTATATAATAATATATAATAATTATTGGGCGTAGTATATTTATATACCTAGCTTAATATATCTGAATAGACGTATACACCTACCGAGGAGAAATTGAACAAATTAAATAACACACCTAAACTTGGTATATTATTATATAACATGAGCTGACCCACGAATTGGAAATTAATGAATTAAATATATTACTTATCTACGTTTTACAAGTCCATCTATAGGTAATAATGGTTATAAAAACACGATTTTGTGAGGAATTATATCAGATGATATGGTCGTCGTAGTTTATAAGACGATTTAACGTTTCAGCACTTGCGATTCATCCCACGATGATTTTCTTTTCTTGTCAAAGTTCTAGCCCCTAGAGAGAGCAAACGGAATGACGTACTACGACCCGAATGGTTTCATTCGACTCTTTGGCATGATATCTATAAATTACACCCAAAAAATACGAGTATTACTATGAACTAAAATGTTTTCGAGATCTCGAGTTTTTAATATTTGAACACTTAACCCTTTAGCGTTAACCGAAATCGATGCCAAGCTTCTAAGAACCCATATGAGATTTTTGATCCAAATTTAATAAAAATTGGTTTAGTAGTTTTGGAGAAAAGCACTGGACGGTGGGCGGTGTAGGGTGGACGGACGGTTTTTTTATATTTAGAATGGAGTATACTTTAGCCATGACCTAGCTACCGAAAAACGACACAAAAAACTAACACCAAAGTAGAGGATTTTTTTCGACGCGGCCACTATTATAAATGTCCAATCCGATCTCAACGCGACTAGCGACTGGTGCTAAAAATGGAGAGTCAGAATGAATCCTGCGAAGTCAGTTGTGGTCCCATTCACTAAGCGGAGAACAGTTTTCCTGGACACCCACTTTATAAACAGCAGCCTAATTCCTTATGATAAAAATGTACGCAAACCTCGTAGTCTACCTAGTCAGCACAATGACTTGGGAGATTCAAATAAAAAATGCAGAGTCCAAAATAGGACGAAGAATTCGCCACTCCTAAACGACGAATCACCTCTGAGCATATTTACATAACGTCCTCCTCGTCCTCTCCCTCATTCGATCTATCTGGGAATACTCATCTGGACTTTAAAAGAGTTCAAGTAAATCCTTGGTTCGTCAGTAACGTAACTCTCCACCGTAACTCTCCATTTAGACGTACCTAGTGTTCGGCAAGTGAAACAAGTCTCTTACCAAAGACTCAATGACAGCATGACGGGCCATCAAAATACATTAATATCAAATATCCTGAATCCCCCACCACCACAAAAAGGGAAACGCCACAGGACTCCATTTTGTAATGAAGGACTTACGCCATCACACGTCGTTTCCTCTATCACATTCGTTATATCTTCACAAGTATTTATTCTCTTATTGTTACTAACTTCTATTTATTAATTGCAATCTAATCACAAGAATCTGGTATAGGACAGCCAATGGTCGGCCACTGCAACATGTAACATGTAAAATAGGCTTTGTCTACTACATTCAAACATGTATCAAAACTGTAATATAAATATTGAAAATGAAATTCACTAGTTGAAAAAAGGAGGGGGGGGGGGGGGGGGGGGGGGAGTTCTGCTTTACATAATCAATGTTATGCAAGCGTTATGTCGCATGTTCCATGTTTTTTAAAAATAGGAGTCGGATCTATACATTTATGTTATTTTCAGTTGGCAGGTACCTACTTACATAAATATCATTATACAGAGAACAGGGCGACTAATGAAATGTAGGTAGCTGTTTTAATTAATTGCATTAATTTTCCCTCTGCAGGTGCTAGTATCTACATTGGCATATTGATGTCAACCTACGGATCTGCAATTTGAAATGGACCTCCTATGTAACATCTTCAATTTAATATCAGTGCTCACTGATAAGCTGTGGGGCCTCTGAGCCTAAATTGTTTTTTATCCTTATGATACTGAAATGCAGCTCCTTTTTGGAGATCTGGAATACTATTACAAAGTATGGAGGGACTCAGATCAGCTGCGGAACCTCTGAGGCTAATTTCTTTCCTAATCGACTCACGGTGCTGTTATTTAAATGGAGCTCCTTTTGAACCCCTCAGAAACAATTACAAGGTATGGAGGCGCACTGATCAGTAGAGTGGATTCTGAAACTATACTCTTTCCTTACCTATTGATTTTTTTTTTTTTTTTTTTGAGCATTTACTGTGAAGCGTAAAATTGAGGGGTATAGGAACTGTAAGGGTGTTAACCCTTTTTGGAGGTACGATGCGCCATGTTCTGATCATATATTACATATGGGGTTCAATAATTTTAGACCAATGTGCTGCGTAGAAGGGCTATATTGCACAGAAATAATAAATCATTGTGTAATAATTGGCAGCGTTTTGTTTCTTGAAACATACACCAACAAAGTTTGAGGAGGGTTAAAAATTTAATTTCTTGGTCGATTACAAAGTTTCATTAATAGAACTAATAAACCAAAATTAAGTCGGTAATCTGAAAGTTGAGGCTCATACTGATCCGTGAGTAGTGGTTTTTTAAAATGAGAACATAACATGTTATCAAAGTTACAGTTATTAGCAATATGTAAATCATAAGTAATATTTGATTTTTCCGTTGCCTTAAGAAGTATACCTACCGTATAGATTTATAGTTGAATACCCACTCGTATAATTAGGTATAATCATATAATTAGAAATAAGTAGGTACAGTGTTGGACTATGGGCTTAAATGCTAATTGCATCGGGAAATATGATTCTCTCTAGTTAAGTAAACCCGCATAAATCAGCTAATGACACGAGAACACACAGAACAAATAAATTGAATGCGATCGATATCCAAGCACCTTCAAGTGGAAAAGTACCTCATTCGGAACGAAATATTTTACTGTAGGTTTCGCCCTTGAGTCTGGGCATTATTCCGAGTTATTCACATATGATAAATATTTGGGGAAGTGGGCGCACTGGAGTCGAGGATCACTCTGAATTATTTATAGACGGCAGTCAGTTGAGTTCGGTTCAGTGTCTCTCGCTTTCTATGGCCTACCCCTCCGCACCTATTTATTTCAACGTGTTTCTTCTTCGTGTGTACTTCGGTGATGCTCATTCCGATGAGGCATTTTAGGCGAATATTAGGGCTCTTTAACTGTGGCAGCAAACCTTTTATTCAATTTAAATGAAATACATATTTTTCTCAATAGTGAACGTATGTTATGTATGGAAATTTACTCTCTTTATTTTTTACTCTCTTAAGCTTGGAGGATTTAAGTATCAAATTGAACGTTTTACAGAGCAATTTGGAGGTTTTGCTCATCAATTTGGAGGTTTTACAACCAACATGGGGGTTTTTCATCTCAAATTCGAGAGTATGTACACATAGTGTGACTGACATTTAGTACATTGCTACACGATATAATTCTGGAAAACCTACTTCTTGTTACCGTCCAAGTTTTCTGAAAAATGACGAATTATGGAAAGTTAACGCGAATTCTGACGTTACTTCTAGGTCGAGGTGAGATGCGTTAGACGTAATTCTGAGTCGTTGGCGTAACAGCGAAAACGCTTCCCAGGGGATACGTTCTAGTCTATACGTTTTTAGCGCATTTTCTTAAAACCAAAAAAAAAAAAAATAAAGAACTTATTCACTTTGTCCGTTGATGTATGTCCTCTTAAAATCGCCACTTTCCTTTTAAATGCCACTTCCCGACGTCCGATTTTGATGAAACTTGGTGGTACCCGTTTGTTTGTTCGATAAGATTGAGTAAAAATAAATTCTTTTCGTTCTTGCCAATTTCTGAGAGTACGCGTTTTATTTCTAAATACGGTTAGACTTCACAAACCATAAGTGGTGACCCCGCGTAAACAAAATTTTGGATTGTGTAGTGTACCGTTTATTTACGTATCAAATCTCAGCAATATCCCGCGAAATTTCCGCGAACATTTCGTAACATCGCTTGATTTCCGGTAGACCGTACTCCATTAACTGCGTAACTTCGATTTTTCCGTACAACTGCTATGGAAACATTGCAATCTGATTCTTCGACCGCACCACAAATCGGCAATGATCAACCCGAGATGCACGTAGCCAGACTATCTATACAAATTCCGCCACTCTGGCGTCGGAATGTGAAAATTTGGAGAATGCAAGTCGATGCCCAGTTCGCCAACTCCCCAGTGACGACGGAGCTAACGAAATATAATTACGTATTAGCCTCCCTCGATAGCGATGTAGCCGAGCTTATCTCCGATTTTTTGTTAAAACCTCTCTCCTTCACACCTTACAAAGATTTAATGGACCGCTTGCAGGCAGAATTTGAGATTTCCGAAGGTCGCAAAGTTAGTAAACTCCTAACTGAACTTGATTTAGGCGACAGAAAACCCTCGCAATTGCTCCGTGAAATGCGCTCGTTGGCTGGTTGTCAAGTTCAAGATGATTTCCTGAAAACGATGTTCCTACAACGCCTACCCGTCAATGTGCGTTCAATACTCGCACCATCCTCTGATCCTCTGGACAATCTAGCAATAATGGCAGATAAGGTTCTTGAATTGGCTCCCACACAGTACTCCATTCAAACTGTTGACAATTCTGACTCCACTAACACTCGTTTTGACCGTTTGGAATCACAAATCGCCCAACTGACCGCTTCTATAGCTTCGCTAACCCAACAGTCAAACCGTTCTCGATCTGTTGGGCGGAATACCCGACCACGAGGACGTTCAGCTACTCCAAAACCAGACCGCGATGAACATGAAATTTGCCGTTATCACCGTCGATATGGAATCAACGCACGCAAATGCTTACTCCCGTGTTCGTTCAAGTCCTCCCAACCGGAAAACTAACTGCCCCCTCCTTGGACGCGACAGCTGGGAGCATGGGCACTCAACTCTCTCGTCGCCTATTCGTGTTTGATCGCCTCACTAATTCAAAATACCTAGTTGATTCAGGTGCTGACGTGTCTGTCGTTCCTCCAACCCCAGCTGATAGAAGATATTTATCACAAAAGCCACTATTTGCTGCCAACGGTACACACATCTCAACTTATGGCGAACGTCTTCAAACTCTTGATTTAGGACTCCGTCGCCAGTTCAGATGGCCTTTCATTATTGCGGATGTCAAATACCCTATCATTGGTGCTGATCTACTAGGAGAATTCGGGTTGTTAATTGATCTCAAGAATAAACGCCTAATTGATTCCTCCACTGGATTATGGCGTCCAGCCTCTACAGCAGATGTGCCTGACCACCACACAGTACATATCATAGATCCCCGTCATGAATATGCTTCGCTTCTTTTATCTTTCCCCAACCTCCTACAAGAACGCCCTACTTCCTGTAACCCAAGCTGTGATTTCGCCCACGTAATACAAACCATAAGTGGTGACCCCGACGTGATAGAAACCAAAGGCCCTCCAGTGTCTGCCAAACCTCGACGACTTCCACCAGACAAGTTGGCCCAAGCGAAACAAGAATTCCAGCATATGATTGACCTGGGTATATGTCGACCATCAAAAAGTCCATGGTCCAGCCCCCTCCATATGGTCCCAAAGAAAGACGGCACATGGAGGCCTTGTGGTGACTATAGGGCTCTGAACGCAGTTACTGTCCCAGATGCATACCCCATTCCACACCTCCAGGATTTCAACTCACAGCTTGCGCATAAGACTACATTTTCAAAAGTCGACCTTGTCCGCGCCTACCACCATGTGAAAGTAGCTGAGAATGACATACCAAAGACAGCGGTAGTAACTCCTTTTGGGACTGTTTGAATTTTTACGCATGCCATTTGGATTGAAAAATGCAGCTCAGTCATTCCAACGCTATATACACTCGATCCTCCAAGACCTACCATTTCTATACGTATACCTGGATGACATCCTGATTGCTTCTACCTCACCAGAAGAACATATGACTCATTTACACACCCTTTTCACACGCCTTAATACCCACGGAATTTGTATCAATGTGGCGAAATGTGTTTTTGGAGTTCCAGAAATTTCATTTCTGGGTTTCCTCATCAACTGTCGTGGTATAAAACCTCTTCCTGAACGTGTTGCTCTTATTAATGACTACCCACTTCCCGATTCAATCGAAGAGCTGCGCCGCTTCCTGGGTTTAGTCAATTTTTACCGTCGTTCTATGCCAAATGCTGCTACTCTGCAACAGCCATTGTTTGACTTGTGTGCAAGTCCCAGAAAACGTGACCATCGCAAAGTAGAGTGGTCGGCTGACTCTAAACTAGCTTTTGAACAGCTAAAGCTTGCACTAAGTAATGCTACTTTACTTGCCCACCCATCCTGTGATCTCCCACTGGTCCTTATGGTTGATGCTTCAGATTCAGCAGTAGGAGCTGCGTTACAACAAATGCAGAATGGAATTCCAGAACCTCTTGGTTTTTATTCCAAAAAGCTATCCCCTGCCCAACGTGCTTACAGCACCTACGATCGTGAGCTCTTGGCAGCATATCAAGGAGTTAAATATTTTCGATTTATGCTCGAAGGACGCCAATTCTCCATTCTCACAGATCACAAACCTCTTATATACGCGTTTGCACAACGACCAGGAAAAGCCTCTCCTCGCCAATTACGACATTTAGACTACATTGGTCAATTTACAACGGATATTCGGTATGTGCCAGGTTCTACTAATACCCCTGCTGACACATATTCTCGCATTTCGGCCATTGACCTTGCCTCTTCAGTAGCACTCCAAGACATAGCAGCAGCACAGGCTACGTGCTCTGAACTTCAACATCTGAAGCGATCTACTAACTCAAAGCTCAATCTCCTAGATATGACTTTCGACAATAACATCGTACTAATTTGCGACACCTCAACTGGCAAACTTCGTCCTTTTATTCCTGAGCCATTTCGCAAGATAATTTTCAACTCCTTGCATAATCTCGCTCACCCTGGAATCGCTGCTTCAGTTGACCTAGTCCAGACTCGGTACTGTTGGCCTTCTCTCAAAAAGGATGTCACGCTCTGGGCAAAAACATGTATTCCATGTCAACGAACAAAAGTTTGGCGTCATACTTCCAGCGAAATTAGTACCTACCAGCCGTCTGAAGCCAGATTCGCACACATAAATGTCGATATTGTTGGACCCCTACCCACTTCACAAGGTTTCCGTTATCTCCTAACCATCATAGATCGTTTTTCTAGATGGCCGGAGGCAATTCCACTGAGTGATATTACAGCAGAAACTGTCGCTTCAACGCTCATCACTTCATGGATTGCCCGATTTGGTGTTCCACGTCGCATAACTACGGATCGGGGGAAGCAGTTTGACTGCCAACTTTTCAAAAATCTCACTACAATACTTGGTACCCATCACCTTCGCACTACTGCTTACCATCCCGCCGCAAATGGTGCAATTGAGCGATGGCACCGCCACTTGAAATGCGCATTGAAAGCTCAACTCACAGACGATTGGGTCTCAGCCTTGCCAACAGTTCTCCTTGGATTACGATCTTACCTTATCCCAGGAATTGCGGTAACTCCAGCTGAAATCATCTATGGAGAGCCAATAAGACTCCCACTTGATGTGTTCGATTCCCCCACCAGCTCTTCAGATCTTCCTACGCTCATTGCTTCATTACGCGACCATGTCCAGAAGCTCCGCCCAGTTCCATTCAAGTACCACACTGCTAAAACCATCTACGTTCACCCGATTTGAAGGATTCTTCACACGTTTTTGTACGCCAGGATGCTGTGAGACGACCCTTGCAGCCACCATATTGGTAAGTAAGGATGAACTCTGTAACATGGAGAGGATAAACATGTATCAGGGCCCGCTGACGCATGAGAGGTCATTGATTAGCGGATACGGTGTTCCTCGATCGGATTTGACCTCAAAGTGCTTGCCCTTCAAATTTTCTTTCGAAATATGATTTATGAATATGTTAGGATTATAAGTCAGCATAAACTGAAATCAAACATTGAGCCGTTTTTTTTTAATTCGGTTTTTGAATTTTTCATTGATACTTTAATAATGAAAACTCAATATAATCGCCAAAATTCAGAACAAAAAAATATTTATGTGTCATTATACATTATACATTTCATAGTTCTGACATATTTTGTGATCAAATATAATTAGAAAAACAAAAATAACAAAATTTTATTGAACAAAATAATGATTATATTTGCATGAAGCTCTTAATCAACGTATTTTAAACAACCCATGCTACAGTTTGAACGCAACAAATCAAGTTTCTGTAGCAAAATGCGGCAACTTTTTCCTTTGAACCAATTCGTTGATGCTTTTCAGAAGTTCAATGAAGTTGTCAAAGCATCTTTCTCAGTCAGGCTGGATCCCAAATTCATTGAATACATCAATGAATTCAAAGCATCATATTTATCTTTGGATATTCCAGTCACTCCAAAAGTTCACACGGTTTTCTTTCATGTGGAAGAATTTTGTACCAAACACGGAAATGGCCTCGGCTTTTACAGTGAACAGGCTATGGAGGCCGTGCATCATGATTTTTCTGCGACGTGGGCCAAATATAAAGTATCGCGAATCAATTCTAAGTATGGCCAACGTTTATTAAGAGGTGTATGCGAATATAGGTAATTCTCTGCATATGTAAAGTGTTAAAATGCCATTATTTTTATTTTCTATTCAATTTATATAATGAATCATTATAAACTCACACACAAGCGTACACATAAACACACAGGCTCATACTACACGCATACTCACAGGCATTTATTAAGAGCTTCATGCAAATATAACCGTTATTTTGTTCAATAAAATTTAGTTATTTTTGTTTTTCTAATTATATTTGATCACGAAATAGGTCAGAAATATGAAGCTAGATGATGATTCTATTGTATAATGACACATAAATAATATATTTTCTGAATTTTGGCTATTATAGCGTATTTTCATGATTAAAGTACCAATTAAAAATTCAAAAACTGAATTAAAAAAAAAAAAAAAAAAAAAAAAAAAAAAAACAGCTCAATGTTTGATTTCAGTTTTTGCTGAATTATAATCCTAACATATTCCCAAATCATATTTCAAAAGAAAATTTGAAGGGCAAGCACTTTGAGGTCAAATCCGATCGAGGACCACCGTGCGGAGTGAACTCCAAAGCCATTTTGTCTCCTATTCGACGCAGGAAGCTGAGATTTGAGAGGGAGGCTCAAGGAAGAATACTGAAGACTCATGAGAGATCATCGATCAGCTGAGTGAGCTCCAAAGCCATTTTGTTTCCTATTCGACAAGAAAATGCGCTATCATGTGACTCACTTCGCGAGCACTGATCTACTTGTTTCCTATTAGCCGCTAATAATCTATATCAATTATTAATTCAATACCACTACATTGGACAGTTTTCATGTTCAAGGAATCTTTCTCATCACACCGTCAATGATGATTGCCCCACGATCAAAACACCCAAGTAATGCTTGGCACGTTTCCCCTTACTTCATAACCGATTAAAAATACAAACTCCGCCCTAATAGGCTTCCCCGAAACCAATTACCGTCTAAAAGCCGAGAGCTGGAAAAACTGCAGGCCCTTCATCAGAAGGAGTAGTGGCAGAGCCCTATCGCTTGAGTTTATTTAGTTGGCGGCTATTTCCGTCCACACGGTCTGTCTTTAGTAGTTTACTCTACCGGTTCCGAGACTTCTTTCTACTGTAGAATTCCGTTCAACGAACCTCCAACTTGTTTCCACCGAATGTGAAACAATGGTAATTAGCTTCATTAGTTATACAAGGTGACAGCAAACGGCCTTTCCCGGCCTCGTGTGCCTTTTTTTTAAGTTGCGCAAGAGTTACTCTATGGAAATCGACTGCGTGAAAAATACAGGTGAAAAATTGAAGGCCCAAAAGAAAGTTATGCAATTCACTTGTAAGAAATCTAGAGTTCACCAAAGTCAAAGCTCACGAATGTCTAGATTCGAATCCACGATAGATGCATACGGGATCAAGTATTGACCAATAGTGAGGGTAAGCTATGAAGTCAAAACAATTGTTGGTGGTCTTGATGCTCGCATCTCAAAAATACATAGGTAACATCAAGTAGTCAAGCCCTTAGTAAAAATTCAGATTAGTTGGAAATATAGCTCAGAATGATGTGTATAGTTTGGCGGTCTGGATGCTCGCAAGCTCGCATCTCAAAAATACATAACATCAAGTAGCCAATACCTTTATACAACTTCAGATTAGTTGGACATATATAGGGAAGAATTATGTGTATAGTTTGGTGGTTTGGGTGCTCCCAAGCTCGTATCTCAAAAATACGTAACATTAAGTAGTCAATCCTTCAGTAAAAATTCAGATCAGTAGGATAAATTAACCACTTACCCTCGTCAATAGCTACTGTTTACATGTAGTAGGTACGCATATTTCGTACGCATTTTTTGAGCCACGCTAGATTCAGACTGAAGACATAACTTCAAGCATACATCAAGTCCTCCATTTCTGTAACTTGTGAAAAGCGTTCCAGTCTCCTGGAACCTGAACAAATTCGTTTGGGAGTTGGGCTTTAATACTGAAGAAAAAAATCAACTCATAATCATTAAGTGGTGAAAAAAGTACAAAGAGTAAAGTGGGGTAATTTTTAGAGATTTGTCGAAACTTTATAACACACACGCATCGATTTTGTTTACATTAAATTAATTGATTAAATTTTAGAGTTGGTGTGAATTGTGTGCAAAAGCTACCACCAGTCGGTCTACGAGGTAGCTATATGCCATTTTGATAAATGGCTGGTCAAAACGACCATTTTGTAAACGGTCGTCATGATTAAGGTGTGCGCAAGTACCGAAGGCCGTTTTGCCATAAGAAATCAATCGAACGAGTTTACAAACCAATATAAACATTGGAATGTTAAACTTGCGACGAAGCGGACATGAGCGTGGTTGACATCTACTCGTACTATGCTCTCTAATGTCATTTCTCCTATGCGACAGTTCGCTCACCATAAGGATGATGAATCCGGGTTTCTTTGGAAGATCATTCCTGCAGTTATTATTTCGTGTTGACTACGTGCATTGAAGAAGATAGCAGTTGTCCAGTTATAGTACATGGGCGTCATCAGGATCTGAGTGCCACATCAGAACAACTAATCCGAAGCCTTCCACTGGGATTACTACGGGAAATCTGACGACTACCAAGGAGAGGAGGTACCAAGCGTTTACGCAAGTAACTCCCTTATCTGGGTAACGTGGACATATAAGATATTCTTCCGTTATTCTTTCAATCATGTTCACTACTCCTCCGATGCAACAGCTTTGAAATTTAGAAGACGTTTCATGAAGCGAGTCCCCATTTTCCTTATCTTCGTTTTTGTAGAAACGAACTCTCGATTATGCACTCAAATTTGTCGAAATGGGCGATTTTCCTTTGACGAAACTACATCATTATCCTGTAGCACTTGTCGAAGCGAAACGGACACGAAACGAAAGTTGTTCTGAATGGCCTGAAACGTAAAAAGCAAGTGGAAATTTTGATTTTGGCGAGAAAAAAAAAAAAAACATTTACATCTCACGAGAACTGTGAAAACAATGCTTCTGCTATTTATATGTACACTCTGAAGCAGTAAAACAACTAGGTGTTTTACGGATCTACTAGGAATTCTCCAGTAATCAAAACAAACATAATACAATGTAGAGTTATGAGCGTTATATGTGCACTTAGTTTCGCCGTAGGTTTGTAAATCACTCTAATTCTGTAATTAGTTCGAGCTGACGAAATTATTTTGTCTTGAGCGCAGCTAATAATATTGATAGCCGGTAACTTGATTGAACTTTCGGAAGTGGAGATTTAAGATCACCCATACTCAATCAACCATTAATTAGTTATGTTCCAGTTCTACAATTGATTTTCTGCTACGCACTGTAGAGTTTGAGTCTTCTCGTCTTCCCCTTCTCCCACAAACCA
The DNA here is from genome assembly GCA_030762985.1 of Adelphocoris suturalis. Taxonomy (NCBI): domain Eukaryota; kingdom Metazoa; phylum Arthropoda; class Insecta; order Hemiptera; family Miridae; genus Adelphocoris; species Adelphocoris suturalis. The sequence continues at coordinate 89,573,197 of CM061041.1, read as the reverse complement.
ATAAGCAGATAACTTGAGAACGTTTCTAATTCACCCAGTACGGAATCACATTAATCTGAAATGTTTCGTTCAACTGCTTCCCGCAACGGTTGATAAAACGAGAGAAAATGGAATAAGAAAAGAAAACAAACGTGAATGATTGGAGGTTCAAGCGATGGTTTACCGGATTGACAAGTGAAAGAGTCAAGAGACAAGAGGAGCGGGGTTGGCGACACTTCTTATTATAGAGGTGTCTCGTGAGTTGACGGAGTTTTATTTTCGCGTCGCAAGCCTCCTACGGGACTCTTTCTTCGGTAGGAACACAACCTATCATGTTTTCCGTCTTTATTTTACCTGCCTTCACTACCCGACCCTTCACTATTCCCCTTGTAGGATGAGTGCGATGTAGCCCTTAATAGGGTGTTCCCTTTTCCGCTCTCCTTCCGGCTCTATGCACATAAATTGGTTTCGTCGTTCTCGATTCTTGTCAACTACGACGTAACTCGCAATGGAAACCTTGGCAAACCGATTATATTCCTCGTCTGAATTAACTGCGACGGTTCATAAGTTGAATAAAAATGATTGTAAATAACGAATTGGAAGTCCTCTTCTCAATTCCGAGGAATAAACGAAGTGGTTTGGTATTTTCCTCCTTGAGAAGACAAACAAACTTTCACTTTTTTGGTCAGTGTGCAGGTGAAGTTGTCAAAAGCGGCTTGTAATAAGGGGTCCCCCATTTACATTGATGTGTTCGGTTTCGCCCAGGGAGAATCATTAATGAAGAAGGAGGGAGATCCTGTAGGGAGGGGGAGTATATTCCGTGATCTGAAATGATCAGATATGAATCGGTTGTCAGATCATTCTGAAAGGAATCTATAACAAAAACTCCTCTTCGGTGTTATTGGAACATTGTACATATTTTTACATTATGTAACCATATTATGTGTCATATAACCATATGGCATCATGCTTTCAATGACCGCGAAAAAAATACATTATGCGACCAATCGTGATAAAATTCATAGGGCGCTATTTTGAAACATACTTAACTACACCCCTAGTTTGAACGAAATCAGATAGATCATGAGAAATCGTCGTTACGAAATTCACATTTGCGAATGCGCACAGGGTACTATTGATTTGATAACAATAAAATCCACGGGGGACCATCTAGGAGCTAACCCGCACAGTGCCTTGAAATTCAATCCAAATCGAACTAACACATATTAAAAAGACAGACAAAAGGAAAATTGATCAGCAAGCTCTAAAACACTCAGGATGGAGCCCGTTATTTCATTTGTCTCTAATTTTACTGACAGTCTCCCGATCAAACTTCAACTTCCTAGGTTGAAAAAGAGAGAATTTAGCTCACTCAACTACTTTTTCGCTAGTTTTGGGGGTAAATCTTCTGTAACGTTCCCGGGCAATTAGATCATGACATGTTCCATGTTAAAAGTTTTATCCCACTTTGGTCCTGTTCTGAAGTTTAACGCATTTTTTTATGTATGTATGTATGTATGTATGTATGTATATATGTATGTATATATGTATGTATGTATGTATGTATATATGTATGTGTCATTCCAGACGATAACTGTCCGTAGAATTGTGCTAGAAACTTCAAACAAATTTTAAAATGTTAAGGGCACAAAACGAAAGTTCAAGTTCGTTGGCCAGCTTGATCGGATTATATCTTCGGGTTGAAATTTTCAAAAATGTAGTCAAAAATTTCAAAATAGCCTGTTTTTTGCGATTTGTCGTGCGAAATAATTTTTTCAGCATACTAACATGTGGTATATTCGGAATCAGCGTAAAATTTCCTATAAGAATATGTATCAAGTTTTCAAAAATTTCAAAGTTGAAAAATCAGTCAAAAATCGAAATAATGCCGTTCGCTGGTTGTAAAAATCGGTAATATTCTTCAAAAATTCGCTCATGGGGTCATGCTGCATGACTGGACTTTTTTTTTGTGACAATGCCCTGCATTGCCCCGCTTTAATTGATTGTCGCCACTAAAAGTTGCTAATATCTTCGAATCGCTTTGATCAAAAAATTACATAAATGAAGTAACAAAAAGTACTGTGCGGTACAAAGCAGTATCTTATGTCATTCTAGACAATTCTACCATTCAACTGCAACCTTCTTCTAAGCACAGATGATCAAACTAGAGGCTACCTAAACTGTGATGCTGTATGATACCTATAATGTGACTAGAAAGTTCTTAGTTAATGGTGTAGGTGTAGGTGTAGGTATGTTAAACTTATCAATAAACGGAAAAATATTTATTTTGTGATTCTTGGTGAGAGTATTTCTATTCAGTTTTTCGTAAAAAATCAGAAAACTGGGTGGGAGATGGGGGGGGGGGGGATGCTTACTGATATCAGTAGTTGGTCACCTTATTCGATGACGATTTTTGAATATCTTTTACATTTTGAGAGTTCTTCTTATTAAGTATCTGGATACTGTGGGTTACGCCCATAATTCATCGTATAGGTGTAAATACGAGTAACTCGGACTAGTTTAGTCCAAAGGTTCTGAATCTGAACCACTATATCGAATAGTCGAAGTCCTTTGAACACCTAATTCGATAATACTCCCTGTCCGTTCCCATAAGCCTGCCTATTCACTAATAAATTGAAACGCTTGCGGTAGGTACAGTAAAACTGCGATAGTCGCTAACAAAGGGAACCCGTTAGCCATTGTCGGACGTAACTGAGCGATGATGGACAGCGAAATCTCGGGGTCCGTCCCAGAAAGGACTTGGCGATCGCCCCTGCAGTTCCACAGTCCCCTCTCCGCTCCTCCCTCGAACCCCCTAAGCCATTCTAGCTCTGCCCGCCCTCCGCTCCGTCCACCTCAGCGCATTCCAAACCCGAATTCCAGCTTCGTGTGCTAATCCCGTCGTTACCACTCCTCGCCTCTCATAACCGACTCCTCTCGACACTCGACTTAACTGCGTTTTCGTTTTCATCCTCCGTCTCTATTCTGTCCTTTAAATTCCTCAGCGAAATGAGATGTTATAATTGGTATATAAACTGGAATTTTGAAGGCGGATAAAAATAGAAAAAAAAAAAATATATGTTATATATATATATATATACTGAGTGCTGGTTATGTCTAGGAAGTGTATATAGTTGGAGGTTGATTTTGACCAAACTAGACGAAACCTTTTTTTAAATTATGTTTTAATCATAAATCCACAACGTTTCACCCAGGGGCTGGGTCCTAATCATGTGGTACAATTCTATGTGGTGGAGGGTCTTTCATCAAGTGAAAGTATATAACATTAGTTTTAAATGTGAAAACATTTAACACTTTAGCAAGCTTATAATATAGGTATGGCTTAGGCCAGAACTAAAACTATTTTTTTTTTTTTTTTTTTTTTTTAGTTCTGGCCCAAGCCATACCTATATTATAAGCTTGCTAAAGTGTTGAATGTTTTCACATTTAAAACTAATGTTATATACTTTCACTTGATGAAAGACCCTCCACCACATCCAATTGTACCACATGATTAGGACCCAGCCCCTGGGTAGAAACGTTGTGGATTTATGATTAAAACATAATTTAAAAAACCACTCGTCTAGTTTGGTCAAACCCAACCTCCAACTATATACACTTCCTAGACATAACCAGCACTCAGTATATATATATATATATATATATATATATATATATATGTATATATATTGTGACTAGCCCATTCACAGGTGTCTGGAAGGCAATGAAGGTTTTCTCACGAACACGATCTGCCATATTGACGGGGAATCGTCAAAAACATCTCCAGGAAATAGAAAAACCTTACCCCAAAATCTTACCTGTTCCTTTATTTTTTCTTGTCTGTGTAGTTTCTATACGAACAAATCCCTGAATCATGTTAAAATTTCAAAAATTTCAGGGATTTATATCCAGTGCCTTTTTCTTGTTTGTAAAACAGAACCTTGTAATTGAATTCCCAGTTTCTGAACTTCTGAGAGAATATATCTAAACATTATATTCTCGACCCTACCGAACTCCGGATATTTGGAATTTTAGAATAAAATCCGCTTTTTAAGCAAAGCGAGTCTGAGTAAATATTTTGTGGTTCTGCTCATATATGTAATGGCAAAATTAATACTTCACAGTATATTATTCAGAAAGAGAATTTTTCTGGCTACAATTTCCACTATTTTGAGCCTAAAAGTGTTGAGTCTTGTTTGAAATATCCCAATTTGAGCCATGAAGAAAAATGATCACTATGCTTATTCAACCATGAAATTTATATTTACGGAATCACGAAAAAATCACGTTTAGGAACAGGTACGATTTAGGGATAAGATTGTTCTATTTCCTGGAGTTGTTTTGACGATTTCCCGTCAATATGGCAGATCGTGTTCGTGAGAAAACCTTCATTGCCTTCCAGACACCTGTGCAGTCAAATTAGGAAAAATGTGGCCATTACTGGAAACAGTACCCTGGGAAATACTGGGAAATAGTATGGCCTGAAACTTGCAGATCATTTTGGAAAAAAACGCATCGAAATTAATCTAGCCGTTTCAGAGACTATAATGGACAAACAAACAGTCGTAGGTACGTTAATTTTTATATACAGAAACGGATATGTATAACTTTCACTATAAAATATCAGAGGAAATGATTAACAAACAAATTGGGCTAGGTGGCTCAAGAAAACACTGCTTGCACGATAAACTAATGCTTGACGGCTAGTACTATACAGTTTATCACGTTGACTGCCAGAGGAAAAATGGCAAATCCCTCCACCAGGCCAATTTTTTTTTCTCGCTCAATGTTTCAAGTAAGGCATTACAAGACAGAATCAGGCGACTGTTTATTTAATTTGCTCATTTTTTCCAAAAAGTGAGTTTTCAGGCTAGATCCATTTCGGGTCTGGCTGGCTTTGGGGAAGGAATTTCTCGCCCAGGGCCTAAGACCCAGAGTGGGTCTAATGAGGAAAAGAGGAGAGAAATTACAAAACTTGTTCAAAAGAAATGGTTTTCTTCAAACTTCTTCAAATTTAGGTTTTCTTCAAGACGTTCCAACTCTAGCAAATAATTTTCGATCTGCTGGTCATTCATTTTGGATAAAACAACACAGATAAGCCGCCTGATCATGCAGTGGCTACCTACTATCCCATTGCAATAGCGTTCATGAAGGACCACGTGAAGGTTCAATAATCTCAATCAAAGAAAATTGAAACTATGTCTAAAATTCTGATTTTGAACAAAATCGAAGGAAATCTCATTGAAATGAAGGAAGAAATGAAGATCCAATTCATTGATGAATAAATTGGAATTGCATTTAAGTAAATGTGGCACAGAAATAAGACCACATTTTTACACTTTTATCTTTCTTTTTAATTTTACAAATTGAAGATCAGGGAGTAAAATAATTCTATCCAACACAAAACTTTACGATCAGAATTATTTCAAATAAGACCAGATATGAAAGTGCGTTACTTGTCTATTATCTTTCTTGGAGTGTGAACTAAATGAAACTAAAACGAGTGATGGCGTCAATTGGCTGACTTCTATTTGAATAGGTCGACGATAGCATCACACAATCGCTGGAACTGTAAATATGAAACGGAACAAACAATCCTTCACCTCTCGGCTAACGGGCGGTCAATTGATTCACGTTACGCAACTCACCTTTGCTTGGTAATTCAGGTAAGACCTCGCACTACTGTTAATTTTACAACGTATAGTAATACCGTGCTGTAATCTATGTGAGACAACGCGAAAGGAATAATTGCAGGAAAGTGCCATTAGAGCTTTCAGATGACGTCAAAGTCTCACGGGTTGAAGTGTAGCGAGTGAATCGTCAATATTGACGGAGTGTTTCAAGCGACCTTCAAGTGTGTGCCTCTGGGATTTCAAGTGAGCGGTTGTAATATGGGTACGAGATATATACCTATATATTGCCGACGGTGCACTTAACGCTGATATTGATTCGGCAAAGCCGAATCAGGTTGTCCTCTGGAATGAAGTTCGATACGACTAGATGTTGTTTTTAATATATACTAGCTGGTTCACCCGTGCGTTGCACAGGTTGACTTGAATATAGGAAAGCAAAGCTTCTAGTTGAACAAATCACCACAATTTACACTTTGTATAGCACTCAGAGAAATACTCCATTTCTCCCCCCCCCCTCTCTCTCTTCTCCCCCCACAAATGCCCCACTGGGTCAAGATTGAACATTATCAAATAGCCTTGTGTCCCAAGTTAATCAATTAGAGTAATCAAAATATATTCGACAATCGAATCCCCAGTTTGTTCAGAGATGACAAAGACCCCCCCCCCCCCCCCTCATTATGTTATACCTATATAATACGCCGCGCCAACCTGCACCGCGCGGCGTATTATATAGGTATAACACGTAAAAGTAATAAATATCCATTCTCCTACACCCCTCTGCTACGCCCCAGGTAGCCGCGGCGCCTCCTCTCACTCCACCCCCCGCTCACCCTCCTCATCACCCACCGTGACCCCCTGCCAAGCGTGCCAGGCGTGCGCGCGTGCGTAAGTCTAACACTCAAAGCCTCGAAAAATACACTTTTTCGCCCGTTTTTGGCCCGTAGCATCTATGGAGTAAAGCGATCGGGATGGTTAAACGTTAGGACCAACTAGACCCCAAATGGAGTCTATGTGCGAAAGAACGGGTTTTTTAAGTCAATTCTTAGGCCTTTTATGGCCCGGACGGCGGACGGATATTTCAAATTTGGATTCTACGCACCTTGAAACGTAAAATGGCAAAGTTTGAGGGGGGGGTTATACAAATTTTTTGTTATACGATCACGTAGGCTTATTATTGGAAATAATAAACCAAAATTGAGAAAATGGTAACGATCGTGTGCAAATAGCATAAATCGGAAAAGAAACGCAAAATTTTAAGATTCTAATCAATGTACATACAGACATACCTACTTACAATTTTATTAATACATATTAATTCTTTATTTACATTAAAATTAATAGGTAAACAGGAAGGAAAAGACATAGTAGCAGGTTATAGATATGTTTATTATGTTAGGGTGGGTATCACAGTCCATTTTTAAAACAGAATGTTAATATTTCCCTGTTCAAAATGTGTTGTAATGAAAAAGTTCCCGAATAATTGGGAAAACTATTTTTGGTACCTATCCCCTTATTCACGCATCAACTGAAACTTATTTTGCTTCCGATCCGAACTACAGGTAACGGAAGCATTATTTTCAATTCCGGGAGAAAACAAATTTTTGGTCTCTAAAATCAGAACTTCCACTTCTATTTTACGTTTTTGACCATTCTGAACAACTTTGGTTCCGCGCGCGCATGCGTGTATGTGGGTGTGTGTGATGTGTGTCTGTGTCTGTCGTGTATCCGCAAATCCTTGTAACAAGCTTATTTTCCTCAGTTTTCATCCGATTTGGATGCAATTTTCAGGGAATGTGCGGACTAGGATGTGGACGATCCCCTGTCACTTTCATCGTTCCTGACTCGATACTTCACTCTGCGTGTAGGTACGCAAACGTAAATTCGTACGCAAACGTAAATTCTACCAAGCATAATTTTCTCACGCCCTACTCGTCCGATCTCGCTCAAATTTGGATGATATTTGGGGGATAATAATTTTATCGTACCATATTAATTCCCACACGATTGTATCATTAATAGCTACTGCGTATGCGCTAATGTGAAATCCTTTCAACGATTTAATTTCCACATTTTCCATCCGATTTTTATGAAATTGTCTGAGAATGCGCGGGTTAGGTTGTAGATGGTCCCCTATAAGTTTCATTGTTGCCAAATCAATAGTTCACTCTAAGCAGGCGCAAACGTAAATTCCATTCTGCTTCATTTTTTCACACCTTACTCGTTCGATTTCGCTTAAATTCGGATGATAGTTGGGGAAAGACGGTTTAATTACCCCATATCGATTTCAGCATGATTGTATCATCAAAAGCCACTGCGCTTGCGCCAATGTGAATTACTTGTAACGACCTTAATTTCCACAGTTTTCATCCAAGTTTGATGAAATTGTCGGTGATTGCGCGGGTTAAGTTATAGATGGTTCCGCACCTATTCCGTTGTTGCCAATTCATCAGTTCATTCTGCGCATGCGCAAACGTAAATTACATTGAGTATCATTATTTCGTTTTTAATTGACCAATTATGACGTTTCACACTACTTTTTTATTTACTCTTTTCCGCTAGGGAATTTATGAAGATCATTTAAAACTTTTCAATGGTCCATATATTCATGATACGTAAACGAGGAAGCATTGTGCCATACCCAACTTGACAGACGTCTTTTTCCATCCGCGAATGTTAAAACCGCAAATGTTGTGGTCCGACTGTATAGTTGCCTAGAGACAACAAAAATGGGGCGCAGAGTCAATCTTCAAGGGGGAACTCTCAGGTTCACGTTATGAGGAAGGCTGGTTTGTGTCGAGGTGTATTCATGAAGCAGAACAGGGTTTCAATAACATGTGGATCGCCGCGGGTAAGGTGAAGGGCGACGCGGGCCAGCACCTGGTTCCTTCCCGAGATCCGGGACACCTGGTCGGCCGTCAGGGCATATCGCGGCTGCTTATGTGTACATATTGCGGACAAGTTCCTTAGATTTAAGCCCTCAATTACAAGCCAAAATTATATGGGCTTATATTAGAGCAAGCAACGTACTTTTCGAGTAGTACGAGAGCTAATTTTTTGATTCAAAAAGAAAACATTAATTTATTTATGCTTGCCCAGCTTTTCATCTTCAGGAGGTATGTCAATAAATATAAACAACGATAAATCTCCATCGTACATGTTACATTCGATCGTACATTATCACCCAAGGATAGTGCTTAGCAACAAAACTGCTTACAAAAACAAATTGGACGTTGCTGCTTTAGCAACTAACCTGGGGATCTTTACAACTAACGCTTTTACGTTCAAAAATCACAGATCTGTCGTAGAATTATCAGGAATGGGGCCAAACAAATGGTTCCTCCTCTTTCGCCAAGCTTTTGATAAATTTATTATCTTCTTCAGGGCTCAGAGGTGAACTGCAGCTTGACTATCACAATACTCAGCGACCAACTGATCAATAAATTCATCACAGGTTGCAGACTGTTACAACTCAATGAAGTAACCAAAACCAGTCTATTGAATATTTAAAAAGAAGAAAAGAAGAAGAAAATAACATCCGGCAGTCACAAAATTATACTAATAATTTGATTTACTTGCACAGCATAAAAATTCAAAAGCAACAAGGCAATAACATTCATCAGAACAACACCGACAACTGACTGTGCTTATCAGACCCATCATATGTGTTATAGGCGTTTTCAGCATTAAATTTCCAACAAGAATATCACCTTTTAATTGAACATAAATTATCGTGGAGTTTAAGGGAATTTTTCAAAAATGCAGGTGCTCAAGAATTAGATGTAAGTATACGTGAAAAACGGGCTTCGGATTCAGCACCCTCGAAAACCCCCAGGGCAAGTGCCAGTTTCGTGTGGCACGACTTTTTTTTTTTAGTTGGGCAATGTAATGCACAGTACCAGGAGTTGTCTTCCTAGGTTATTCAAGGTTGAGATAACCCAAATTACTGCAGCTAGAAGGCACGAGAAGAAACATTCAAAGTACGCGATAGTCATAGGTCACTCTTTTCATTGAGAAGTGAACCATCACATTCGTAAATTGATGATTATTTGAACTGTCAACACATTGGCAATAAATGCTTTAGAAACATTCAGCACAGCGATCGTCAATTCCGAATTAGAGCCATCATCCCGCCGTTTATCTGCCATTGGAAAAGGAGCGTTGATGCGAATGAAGAGCGATTATTCCATTCCTGGAAACGGCATCAACCAAGAATTGAATCAGAGGGGTTTCAAGTGACGTGTATAGTAGGTGTAGGGGCGGGAAGGAGGAGGGAGGTATCTCCGTATCAATTCCAACGCTTCCGGTCGCTTTTCACACGTAGATCCCTCCGTCAACCGGCTTTCGATCCGTCATTGTTCCCCGGTCCACGATGATTTTAACGCCCCATTGTAAAGCGCTCGGGTTCATTAAGATTCTCCCTGATCGACCCCCAGAGGAGAATCGAATCGAATGTCGAGTTGAACGACGACGAAAATTTATTGTGCTACTGTTTTATAATAACATGATATTTATTTGATGGATCAACACTGTTTGTGCAGCAGGAACGATTATACTGCGTCATTCAATCTGCAATCGGATCCATGAAGACCTACTTATTACCCATTACCATTATTATCAGCAGTTGGGCGCGAACTCGGTAGACCATTGCTTCGAAGTATACATAGATACTAAATAGAAGCGAATACGTTGTTCACTTCCCGGAGCTGGAAAAGATTAATTATGGTAACAATGGTATCCATAACATGATTGAACGTATCATTAAAATGTATTAGGGAAAATTATTACAAATTAATTGTAATACAGAAGCACTCAAATAATGTGAGACTGTGATTGAATTGGAATTGAATGTTGAAGGCAGAAACAAGGAACCAGAGATTTAGGTACTGGTTTTATGTTTACGTAAGTGCAGAGGCTGCGTTTGATTTGAAACCAAATGCATGCGAAGATGCTTGTCGACTGATTCATATTCTGCACTGCTGTAGGGCGCTTAAATATAGTTTTTCAGGTTTTGAACCCTGTTTTTTATTTTTGGGAATCCTACAGAAGCAAAATTAAAAAATACATTCTTTTCTCACCTCGCCATAACACTCTTGGCGACTTACCTCAAGTTCACAAACAATTACCAATCTCTTGACTTTGGACCACTAGTCAGGAGGTTTTAGTTGAGTTTAAGCCCAAATTCTTGACATGCCCTGATTCTGTGGCTAATATACAGTGAGAATCAATAATCAGCTATTCGAAATCGGCACCTTCAGAAAATCGAATTTTTGCAGCCCTTGCCCCACGCCGTCCGAAGCTTTTCCCCGAAACTACTGGACCGAACTTAATGAAATTGGGTTCAAAAGCCGTACCTACATCGGTCGGGAGATGTGCCAGTAACATTGATATCACTAAAGAGTAGTATTCTCTGGTTAAAATATTAGAAGTTCGATATCTTAAAAACTTTCGAAAAAATGGGTATTTTTTGTTTGACGGACAAAGTTCAATAAATCGAATGACCATCTTGGTTGCTGTACATCCATCCGTTCGTTTCCCTTAACAAGGGGTATATATCGAGTGTAGACCTATATACATACTTCAAAAGAAGCTAAACTCTCAGTACCAATTCAACCGTGGCTCAATGGTAAAGCTTCATCCATCAGCCCGGGCGGCTGGAGTTCGAATCCCGGTGGGGCACTAATTCGCTACTATTTCACAGTAGTTTTGATATATATATCGGTACTAGACTTACTAGAGGCGACGGAATCCTCTGAAAGGTATGTAACCCTTTAGATTTAGTACCTGGTTGATATGCACAGTATCTTTGTTTTCCGACCTACAATATATTGTTTTTCGTTATTTTTTCTAAAATTTTCGTCATTTATTAAAAAGCGTAAAATTGAGGGATGCAGAGCTGTAAAGGTTTGAACCACATTTGGGATGCACGAAGATCTAAGTTTTGGTGATATATTACTTACGGGGTTTAATAATTGTTGACCAATGGTCTGCTTAGTGCCACTTTTACCAACAACTTAGGTACCCAACGGAGTTTGACCAAACTCCTTTAAAAATAATCTCGAGGATCAAACCTTAGCGTCTTTCACCATCCTAAAACTCGTTGGGAACAACGAAGATTCCTAAACGGAGTTTTGGACACAGTGTCCATTAAAAAGTTGGACTCTTTGAAGCTGGGACGATAAACCCTCCACAACAACACAACCACTAGTTATCGTCCGACTTCCATTTAAATCACCAAATAATAACATATTTCAGACATTTGTGGACAAAATTGGGAGGTTTTCTATAATTTATAATCAATATTGTGAGGACTCTATAAGAACATATATAATATACATAATTTTCCCCTTACCTTAGTGCTTGGCTACCGGTAGTGTATGTAAAGAGGCTGTTTCTACTTCAATATAGAGCTCGTTGTATTGTTCTAATACTAATAATAATAAATAATATTGATAATGCCAGTGAGGAACGAAGTTTGTTCCTCATTTTAAGTGACAAAATGTCAGGGATCGCATTATGAGGAACGGACATGTTGGATGTTTGCCAATTTTCTGGAGAGATATTATAGTAGGCTACTTACCAACAAATACCTTCTACAAAAATATTAAGTACGTATGTACTTACCTAGTTGCTGCACTGGTCATGATTTATTTAAAATGCTTACTCTCACGAATTCATTGTTATTATTTACCGTGTTACTAGGAACCTACGGATATCGGTTTCTACGTATTTTTGCACGTTGAATCGAATAGTAATACTTGCAGATCTCTCCAATATATAACGTTATAACCGAACTTCACACATTAAAACATAAATTCTTGTAAGTAGAAATAACAACTGCTCACAAAAGCTATGCGACCATTTCAATATCATCTCTAACGGAGATTAGTAAAATGTAACTCGCCGGATTTCAGGGTTTTATACTTGTAGGGGTTTAAACTCGTTAAGCTGTCTGGTGATAGAAGATGAGCTGGAATCTTCGTTAATTTTCACTCTTTTCTAGCTTAAACTCGTTTATGTTTTTGGTGACAGTTGACCTTAGAAGGGCTATCTGATATAGAAATAATACACCTTTGTGTAATATTTGCGGCGTTTCTATTGAGACTACCGAAATATGTAGTTGTTTGGGGAACAAACGTACGGTCCCGGTGAGGTGTATAGATATAGATACGAATGAAGATAAAGTGTCACAGGGTTTTTGCTTTGTCAGAAAAAATATTCTCCACTCTGACTAGTTTATTGTGTGACTTCGTGGCGTGGCAGTCAGCCAGTACACGTAAAGTAGGTGAATTGTAAATAAAGGAGAAATAGTCGAGGGAAGGACTTCGGAATGAAGGGAGCGACGGGGAGCCGTAGAGCTTGTTGTTCGGGGGATTGATATTACTTGAAGGTAATCGGAGGGCGGGGGTGATCGAAGGGCGATCGATCCACCGGGAAAGCGGGAGGGCTCATTTCCTTGTCGAGCTTCTATCGGTTTCTTGAGAAAAAGGGGGGCAAGAAGGCCATTCCCACAGCCATATTTTCACTCTTTCGAAGGTGAAGTCACTTCGGGCTTCTGCCCAATGTAGTGGAATCGCATCGGGAACTTACTGACCGTGGAAACAAATCTATTTTAAGGCCTTGGCCGTTACCGTAAAGTAGGTAGGAGCGTGTTGCATTCGGAGCAATAAGAAAATTAGTTCTTTTTCCGTGGTATACATTACTTGTGGAAGTTGTTGGTTGTGGGAGCTATTTGTTAATGCGAATGGATGGTTAGGGCTGGGATAATACATCGGTTTCTTTCCGTTTGATGTTGGTTGCTGACTAGTTTCCAGTGGCGCAGCTTAGACTCCCAACCTGGGTATTCGAAAAAAGCTGATTAAGTGCGGCCGATCAGAAAGATTTATCAGGGGGGATTTTATCCAAATTTAAGTAGAAAAGGGGGTATTACAGCCGACAGTAACGGTGGCACTTGGGGGTGGGGATGCATTAGAGTGTGTAGAATACGTTTCCAATTATTGCAATTAATTTTAAGATTTCTTTATATATACTTATATATATATATATATATATATATATATATATATATATATATATATATATATATATATATATATATATATATATATTTATGGACAAAATTTCGAGCTCACTACAGGGGCGGGGCGTGGCAATTTCCCGCACTCTCCGCAAAAATTTTCCTGTACGAATGATTAATCTCACAAAACATTGTATAGAAAAATACAGGTTACCTAACGGTAGAAGAGGATAGAAATAACGACGAATATAAGTAAGAAACGAATTGCCTTTCAGTTCGTGGAGTACGTTAAATAAACTGCGTACCTATGAAAATAAACTCTTAGACTCTTTTTGACTAAGGAAAAGGTAGGTACCAACTCGTTGGAAACGAATTGATTTTTTGTTTGCAAAGGAGGAAACAACTATTTATACTTAAATAAATTCCAGCCTTCATAGCCAAGTTTCTGCCTGCAAGTTCAAATGGTTTACTCTGCTGATCGATTTCAGTGTCATCATGTGCTGGAGTAGACATCGTGAGAGCGGCGCTCTTCGAACATTTCCGCATTTCCGATCAGTATCACACACTTAAAATCACAGCCGAAAAAAAAAAAAAAAAGTTTTAGTAGGTATGTACACAAAACCCGGTCGCTGATCTATCAAAGAGATAAGGTGATATGATAATCTGGTAAGAATAACAGGTTCCTACGCCAAATATTAGCGAAAATACGGACCAAGCAAACAAGACCTCTTTCTCCCCACTTCCGCTTTCCCATGCCGTTTTCCGACTGTTCCAGATCCACAAACTTTATGCGCTTCCCGCAAAGAGCCATGGGGCAGCAGGTCGGACGAGCCTGGCCAGCGGCATCCAGCCCTCCGATTTTTTGAAACATCAGAACTGTCCCGATCTTTTTCTTTCGTTCGGTTAGAAAATTAAAATAAAAGTTCCAGTCATGCAGCATGATCGTATGAGCGAATTTTCGTAAATTATCGTATTGTATAATGTTAAATTGTTTTGAAATTTGAGCTTTTTGAGTGCAAGGAAATTGTTAACTATTAATTTTATGGCAAAAAACGTATTCTAAATAATAATCTCCCATTCAAATAGAGGTTTTGAATTTTTAGCTTTTTTTGCAATTTTTATCGATTTTTTAGCAAGTTTTAATGAATTTTAAGTACATTTTTCAGCATAATTTTGTACATAAATTTTTGAATGTTCTATTTTATAGTTAATAAGCTTTTTGAGCAATATTCTACCAAAACATATAAATTTAACGATTTTTAGCCGTTTTTAGCCATTTTTAGTGATTTTTTGGAATTTGACCAATTTAATGTACTCAAAAAGTGTTGGCCAACGAACACATCCTTTTGTTTGAAAACCTTGATTTTTTGGCGTAAGAACGGCATTTTTATCTCAATCCTAAGGAGTGCTATCGTCTGGAATGACACATAATTATATAAATAAATACAAATGTATCAATATATATATATATATATATATATATATATATATATATATATATATATATATATATATATATATATATATTGGTGATATGAAAAAAAGGCGAATTCTACATTTTAACAGAAAATGACTTTTTTTCACCAACGATCATGTTTTCTAATAGTATAATATTAACAGGTGAAAGAGTCGAAGTTCTAAGTTTGGTTTACCTTGAAAATACATTTGCTAGGACTTCGGCTTTTTCACCTGTTGGTATACCTACTATTAGAAACATGATCGTTGGTATATATATATATATATATATAGGGGAATGAAACTTCCGCAGTTTTCATCGCACAAAAATCGTTCGCCACTCGTTGGAAAGCGCTTGATTTATGTGATAAATGTTCACATTTCAAGCTACCAATTTCCCTCTCCTTACGTATATATATATATATATATATACGCAGTAGAAAAGAGAAAAGACCCGGCGAGGCGCGAAGCGCCGTGTATATATATATGTATATATATATATATATATATATATATATATATATATATATATATATATATATAAAAGGCGTTAAACTCCAAGATTCGTTTCAGAATGCCTCAAAACGGATTTCAACGAAGACATTTTTCAAAACTGTTGATTTTAATATTTTTGAGCCATTGCAATAGCTTCCTTTTCTGCGAAAATTTGCTAAAAGTATGGTCTCCGGACTCTGCTAGTAATCACCACATCTAGCGATGACTAGCTCACTACTCCTTCGAAATCACTGGTCCGAATAGTACAAAATTCTTTGCATTACCATGTCGAAAGTTGTGCCTCGCTGACTTTGGTGAGGATGAGCTGTCCACGAGCCGTAATATCAATCATAATGATAACAAAATTGTGCTCAAATGTCTTCTATTCACCGTGGGACGTCGAAATTCGACGGGGGGCATTTTTTGGACCACATGAGATGAGATGACAACACTAATTGAAAGAAAATTGCGCTTAACAGTGCTCACTGCGTGAGTGCTGATCTAAATTTTTATAGTTACGGCAAATAGCTACGTCATCGCAGGACCCCCCCCCCCCCCCTAATATGACGTCACATACCAGGCTTTTAAAAAAAACCATAAAAAGCAAACCACTCTTTACAAAATAGAAGTGCGGATGGTATCGAAATTCTCAGAATGCAATATAGTTTCATTTAACAATTTAAGCAAATTTATTATTAAGTAAACTACTGAGTAACCTTAATTTTTCATCTTTATTTGTCTAACAAATGATTAACTCGCGCCGGCTTTCTAAATTTCATGAAAGTTGATTGAAAAGTTAATGAAATATTGCCTGGTGTTAAAAAAAGATTACCTGTGAATGTTGCGCAAAATACAACAGTGAACAAGGAAATGCTTCATTATTAATTCAAGCAGGAGCAGAAGTTTATAAAATCCTCCATCCGCCCATCGTTCCAGACAAACAACATCTCAACTTAATTGGGAAGATGAAATGAACTGTGACTTCGCAAGCCATTTTCGCTCGACCAATTAAAATGATTACCATCACCGCTTCAATTAAAAATTTCTTAGAAACTGGAAACTTGTTTTATTTATTTATTATTATTTTTTGAGTAATGCAACGATTTCCGAAAGAAAATCGGATTGTGAACAGTAGATATATTGTGTTACAGTGAAGGTGGAGATAATCAAATAATAATTTCCAATAGAGAGGTCCAAAGTTTTTCATCTCCCTCAATAATGAAAAATGCTTTTAGGTGAATTGAAGTTTTGTAAATGTTATTCACTTACGGCAATAAATAAATCAAGAGAAAATAAATAAATGAAATGAAATGAATGAAAATCCTTCTCCAATATGTTGTGTCATTAATATGATTGTATATTTCCATGCTCAAATTAAAGATTTAGACTAACCTGAATATATCGACTTCAAATTGAATCGAAGAGTCGATTATAATAATTAGGAATTTTAGGCGTATTCCGATATGTTATATTGAAAAACAACACTTTTGATTTTCAATAATGAACCCTTGTATCTCCGAAGAAAAAATTTGTAATCCAAATGTTTTCAAGATTAAGACGTAGAATAAATTTCAAGTCGTAGAATGAAAAACAAATCTTTTCTCCCTTTATTCTTAACCTATTTGCTAAAGAAAGATGTAGAAAGAGGGTGATTAATGTAGTCTCAGATAGGAGACACGTGCTCCATGATAGGACCCACATCACACGTCATTTTAGAAGCCGTGCACTCTATTTGCAATCAATATCAGGCCATTTTCCAACAATCGGGCCACTCAAGTTTCTCATTATCTTCTCCTTCAACTTTCATTAGGCCATTGATTCAAACATAGATACCAGGAGCACCTACTCGAAAGAGGAACATTTCTAAATCTGAATTAAAATCGATCGTACTGAGCATGATTGCGGATAAATATCTCACTTTATATATCCTATATACTGATGCGTCCAAACAACCCAACATGGCAAGTGGAGTAGGGATATACCTATTATGATCCCCAAGGCTGCCTGATGACTATTCCAGTACAAACGCAGAACTGGCCGTTATTAGGGTTGGTATAATTCACATTAATGAACTGGGTATAATATATATTTCTTTATGACTTATCTTCCTTTAATCTAAGTTGCCCTTCAGGCTTTAAATTTAGATGCCCTTCTGGCTTTAGTTTTAACTTACTTTGTTTTTCTTACTTTATTGCCTATTCTGACAAACTTGACATTCGAGGTGGGACATATATCCTATATGTCAATATATTACATTTACATTTATAAAGAATACTTTTATATTTACGGATTCCTTCAGCGCATGCCAACTGGTGGAATAACTTTAATGCGAACCTTCAAAAACTTCATTCTTTACCAAATTATGAACAGCATCTGACCCGGAAATGTAATTTAATGGATTACAGAACCTATAGGCCTCTCTAACCATGAAAAAGCCGATGAATGTGCTCGAAATGCGTGCCACTTCGATTTATCATCCGATTCTCTAACATATCTATTCCGATCGGAGACATTGAAAGATAGTGTGAAAAGAAGATGCTTCAAGAATGGCAGTCAGCCTATGACTTAATTTCCCTTGAAAAAGGTTACTTTCATTACAGAATCATGCCTACCTCATATGGCACAGAAAATTGATCGGAACCAAAACGGATCCAAAATTGATCAGCAAGCTCTGAAACGCAAAAAGCAAGTGGAAATTTTGATTTTGGAGGATCCAAATTTTTTCGACTTCAATCACGAACACAAAGCTTCCCCTACCTTCGGTAGTGAGGAAGCAAAAGTGCTAACTACCATATTCACGCCCAAAAAACTCTTTGTAAATAATATTCTTTACAAAACAGTCACCTATGGGTGATATTCTCGAGACTTGGACACTAGCGCATCCTTACATCGAGGCAAGGCGAAGTCGAAGTTATTTCACCTTGTTGTCATGGTGACGAGTAAACTATGCGAAAATGCGCCATTTGTAGCCACAGCTGGACAACTGCATATCATAGTCTGACCTAGTTCCTAGTCAATATTTTCATTATTTGTAATATGCAAGGTGATAAATTGTATGCAAATTACATCAAGTTATTATCAGTTGATGACCTCAAACGCTACGAACGCAAGATTTAATCTGTGGGGTAGAGATCCATATGAAATGTGTGTTGGGGAGTTGATGACATACAAGTGTTCTAGATGATCCAGACATCAGCCGCGAATATGTTGTGGATTACCTATCTAGTTTTAGAACTGTTCTTTGAATCAATTGAAACTAAAAATCTTTAGAGTACTGTGAAAGTGGTCTTGTGAAAGGATGTGTTATGAGAGCTCTGTTAGGCGGGAATAGTAAGTATCACATGTGGAAAGGTACCTAGAGGGAAGGTATACCTACATACTTTCCGTATATTTATTACTTGTTCATGTACTTCATTGATAAAAGCGAAAGTAGGTACCTAATTACCTTTTTTGTCCCTAAAATTTGCGTAACTGCAAAACTCGCGCAATAACTGCACTGCCAATGCCGTCTTTATGAAATCTTACCTTCAGAAGAACGCATTTCAAGGTTTTTTCCTTGCAGCTGGTTTTTAATTCATGTTGCATATTCCCTGATTCGATATTTGACAAACTTGCTAATCAGCGGTTGTATTCGTTGGCAAAGCAACGACCCACCTACTTTGTTTAGGCACTTTAAACCAACAGCAAATCTGGTAGGACGTAGTACCTACCTAAGTAGTTTCGTTTCATGGTGTATCCACAACTTGCCTTGTTTACTTTGACAAACTATCAAATCTCTCCTTTTATTCATTCAATATAACAAGTAGAGCTTCCTCAGTTAAGCATAGTACTACGAACTTATAATAAAACGCTGACGAAGCTACCTGAGCAATGGCTAGGTACCTACACAGCAGTACAGACACCTGAGGAATTTTCAATAATCTTTTCTTTACTATTTTTCAGGTTAATAGTTATTCTCAAAGCCTAAACGAATGAAGTTCTTTAGTTTTCTGACACTGATTAACTACAATAGCTAGTAGGCTCCTAGTCCAAATAAAAACTCGTTCACGTTAGATTGGTATCGTTGACAGCAATCTACAATCAATTATTGCGCTGGCAGGCACGATTATTATAACATTTAGTCGAATTGAAACTTTGTATTGCTACAATATTATACTTTTTCAAATCAAAACTGTTGAAAAATGGCCTTATAACTACGAATTATGTTGACGTGAGACGGCAAACTTCTTGTGAGAAATAAGTTGGTTGAGTAGCAATTCATTGGCGTAGGGCAGTCATGGCCGACTTCGGCTGAAACGTGAACCTACTCCAGGCGTGACGTCACGAGAATATGGGCCATAGGGTTCTAGCGATTTTCGTGTACCTAATGGCACTTGCAATGGCTAAAATATTTCAGAAAATGTAATTTTTCTCAATGAAGTTTGTTTTGGGACATTTAGAAACAATTCCTGGGTTTTAGCACGAGCCCATGTAAATAAATAATTCATTCTAGATGATATCACTCCTTAGAATGTGATAAAAAATCCGTAGTTCCTTCCAAAAAGTTCTTCTAAGGGGAACAAAAAAAAAAAAAAAAAAAAAAACAACGGCATAAATCCGAACAGAATGACTGAGATAAAACAGAGAATGTTTTAAAACCAATTTAAATATTTCATGCACATTTGATTTTTAATTCGTGCACTAAACAAGAGTGTTCACGACAAAGCCTGAATGAAACTTTTCAACATGGATTAGCAACATCAAATTATGAATATGAATGATGGAAACCTTGGTGCAATTTAAAAAATCTTAGTGAGGCTAGGTATTATTAGGTGAGCAGTATTTTCCGAAATGCTGAGTAGCAAGCGACTCTTGTAAAGCTCTCTAAAACCGCGAGCCTATGCTATTTCCTACGCTCTTCAACGAGGATGTGCGCGTAATGGAGTACCTACATAGACAGCATTTGCGTTTGAAAGACACTCAGTTGATTGCGAGACGAGGACGAGTATTTCTGGCGGTGAGGAAGAGAGGGGAGACCCATTAGAAGCACATCCACTTCTAATTTTCAACTTTCTCGCAGCTAATAGCCGTTTAATTGGACGGTCTTGACAGAGAAGTCTTGAGATAAAGGCCGCGGTTTGTTGGTTTTCAAAACCCACAAAAGAGAGCCGCCGATTAGCCAAGGAGCTCTGAAGGGCGGCATTCACTATTTATAACGCTCCCCGCTCACTTGATGAAAAGACTTCGATGTTTTTTGTTCGTTTTTTTTCATGAGTACCTACTCGTTGAAGTATTGTGCACCGTTGCACTCGGCAGGCGCTGAAATCTCTTGGTAGAGTATTTAATTACAGTGACATACTATAACTGACTGTAGTGATATTATGGACCCATTTGCTAAGTGATATTTTTCCCCTTTTTCTGATAGATAGAAGAGATCTGGGCAGAGAATCTGTTTGGAATTGGATTTTAAGAAAACAACAGTAACAAGAAACAGCAATGACGAATATAATGAATCCTATTAGTGGTCAATCGAGTAGCTGTTGGACGTACCTGTCTAGCCTAGAGACACCTGCATATCCCAGAAGTTTTTGATGTCGTGTGTGGGGTGATCTGTCCATCCGTCACTTCCAGCAGAAGTCCAGATCTTATGGACCTTAGTCCAGCATGGGCACCCTCAGTGGGACGATCTGGGCCAGACAACGTCCAGTCCGCTAGTGTTCCTGGAATCAGCTGGGCTCTACTACTAAGTGTAATAGGTACATCAGATAAATGTCGGATAAATGTCAGATAAATATATTGTGATGAGTTTATGAGCTATAGGTAGTCATAGATTTAGTTCATTTCATCCAATCTTAGTTGTAGTTCGTTATTGCCTTCGTGCCTTGCGTTCGCGCCTTTCTCTGCGGAATGTAGTTATATTATATTGGTTTCTCCCCCAATCCGATCTGCAAGTGGAGTCCATAATGGCAACCAACCCGTTTAGTGACGAAGGGCCAACATAGTTTTCCTTGTAATGTCCTCTTTGACACCTTGTTCAATGCCGCTAGTAACGCTTCTGGTTGAGGTTAATTAAAGGTTAATTAGGTTAGTTGAATCATTGAAATGATATATATAAACATCACTACTTTCCCGGAGGTACGATATGAGCAAAAAGCTACAGTTCCTTTGAGCCTGACGGCTAAAATTAAAAAACATGAATATGCTTTAGCCGTACACGACTCACTCCTCGTCGATTCTCTGAACCCGACCCCCCATCGGCCTCTGAACTCTGTTTATCATTCAAAACAAAAAAATGTTTTAGCTCCTCGCTCTCACTTTATTATAGAAATGATCACGACCATTGAGCTCTTGTGAGATGATGATCTCCTAATAGAAACTCGCGAGTAAACATTCACTTTATTATAGAAATGATCACGACGATTGAGCTCTTGTGAGATGATGATCTCCTAATAGAAACTCGCGAGTAAACATTCACTTTATTATAGAAAGAGGCTAAAGAGGCTACATACGAAATTACAGCTTCCTATAGTGTAAAGTATAGAAATTACCTATTAAAATAATTTAACCACCGCTTCACAAATCTAACCGTTCTCGCAATATTCGGATATTCGATTATGAATCACATAATCGAAACACCAGCTCAATGAAATCATCAGAAATTAACAAGCGGTTGCAATCATGTTCACAATATCAATAATTGAGAATGATCACCTGTGTGTAAACAATTATTCATATAACCATGCTCATAACTCAGCTGATATATATATATCCTGATTTAAGAATTCGTAAACTTGTCAGAGAATATATTGTTCTAATGTCACTGTACAAATACATTACAACAAGTCTCTAACAGTCGACACTTGATGAGAAGTGAATTTGGAAAGCTTGAAAATGAAGATTTTGAAAAAAGGACAAATTCCCCATATTTTAGCAAATTACTTTCCGAATGCGAAGGAAATCTTAAAGGACTGTAACTGTATTGTATTATATTTTCAACCCAATGAGTGTTTTAACTTCTTCCTACCCAGATCAAAAACTCCAGGGTCACCTTTTACTAAAGATGTCATTGATGGGTCCACTAATCTTCTAAAAGACGTCCCTAAAAAGTTGGAAAACCATCCAGCCAGATAAAACTAGTGAAAAGTTTTGGTTTACCGCATAGACGATTCAAACGAGCTACTACTGGTATGGATTTTGATGCAAACTGTAGCCCCACTAGTTGTGATTCATCTCACTTAAAGGGACACATCAACTAGTCCCGTGAACCGATAAACATCGAATTAATACACCCGACCCTGCTTACATTCTGATTGCATGCAAGAGGGATGGGTGAATCCCTGCCGTATGGGCGCCAGGAGATGCTGGTTGGTGTCGGAGATACACGTAGGTATAATATACCAGGTGGTGTGATGGACAGGGTCGAGGGGGCGATGGGGATGGAGTTGTAATATTAATCCTCGTTAGCTGATTGATCCAGGGTGCAGGCGTTATCGCTTTTAATACCCTGCTGTGTCCGGACCATAGTGATGGGAATATGAATCGAAGTTTACGCTGATCGTGATATAATTATGATGGTCTTTCATTTCATGGCGCTAAAGCAGTTGTTTGTACGATGTCTTCACAGCATGATAAATAGCACTTACTTCTAATGCTAGTAAGTTTATTGTCTTTGGGTTTTGTCTTTCAGGAGAAGGCATCGCGTCATGTATGATTTGCAATACAATTCTTTTTTTTTTTTCAGACGATGTTTTTGTCCAGGTTCGGTCAAGCAGCAGAAGGGTTCTTATGGATAGGTATAAATTGCTTGAGTACTTGGAGAAATAAGTTAGAGGCTTTGGCAAGTAAGCTCTAAGGAGTTGCATTATATTGCTTACTGTACGTGACAGCACAGTGACTTCCCAACTCACATTTGTGAGTGACGTGTGTATGTTTGCGTCAGCACTAATGAATTTCGCTGCTGATTGTACACTCCTAGAATGTGTTCGAGCAAGCAGTACAATGGTTCATATGGGTAAATACAAGTTGTTTGAGTAGTATCTGAAGCAAGTAGGATGCGTTGGTGTTAATGGATAGGCACGTTGAGGCTTCAAGAGAGCAGAGGTCTTGTCCATGTCCAACTCACGTTTGTGACTGGTGTCTGCATGATTACGGGATGAAACTGATGAATTTGGTTGCTGACTCTCCAGAGCTGAGTTTATTAGAACAAGTGATATGGGGTTTTTATGCGTTCGTTTTGTTGTATTACCTGCTGTAGGTAAGAACAGAGGTACTTCCCGACTCATGTTTGTCATGTATTTCAAGATAGGTAAATAAATGCATTATGTTACAAAATGGCAATAAGGTAATGGAATAATTAAAAATCGGTTGAAAATGAATTGTTTTTAATTGTAAAAATAAATTCCTAGAAATAATCATTTTAAAGAGAATAATTACATGGAAATACATGTGGAATAAATAGGTAAATTATACAGAGCAACATTTACTATAGATGAGTTTCCAAATTTTTGTACTCAGATTAAAAAAAAAAAAAAAAAAAAAAATCAATATAACATAAAGAAGATAGTATCAGAGTGCTGATGAGGCAGAAGGTTTCAGCAGGATCATCATGTCGTAGACCTGCGGAAAAAAAAGGAATCATTAAGTAGGTGAATGATAAATATTACAATATCAAGTATCAAAATAAGGGAACGAAGTATCACATGTCAGTGAGCCACTTTCAAATCGTATTATTACAATAAAAGAAACCACAGCATTTTCCAGCCACAAACATTCAAGGTGTTTCAAGTACCTAACCAATAACGTATACTAGGCACAAAATACAGAACGGGAGATCTATGATGTAGGTAGTTAGGTTTATGTTCAGATAGGAGTTTGCGTATTGAAACAAATGGAATCGCACACTGGCAAATTTATAGAATACGTTTACTAATACGTGAACAATAATTAGTAGATAAGGGTGGAACAGCTAAAAGTGCGTAAGTACGGAAACATGAACCTGTCCACGTCTCTCGATATTCATCTCGAGTGCTACCTTCCCTAATCATTTTTGAACTCTTACGAAACGAAACAGCTGGCAGCGTATCTGTCAATACTTCCTAATCATTGCATACATGAAATAAGAAGATAACTGAGCGGTGCTTCATTTTTACAGTCGAATACAAGCGCTAAGGTTTGAAAGGACTTCCTTACACTCGGCTTTTACACGTTCGTCATTTCCAGAAAAATCTTCAGAATGTGGTCAGATTTGATGAATGTAAAATAGAACATGACATGTAGAATAGAACACGAGAATACGTGAAAAGCAAAAACTGACAATTTCACGGAAGATAAACCAAGCTGAAATAGGGAAAACTCATTTGATTGGAACAAGGACAAGCTCTTTGAAAACAAATAAACGCAAAACGAAATCTCAACGGCTTTCTCAACATGGCGGGTGGGTAGCAAAACAAATTTTGGAATACTTGATTTGAATACTTGCTGAATGATTTTCTCCCAACTTTAATACAAATTTAATATTTGAATGTTTACGATAAATGAATTTCAATGTCGCGCTCCGTTAACATGTTAGACGTATTCTTTTGAAATATATGGATGCTTTATTACTGAACTTTAGTATTCATGTTGCATACAAATATTTAAAATAGGTAAAAATGTTGGGCGGAGCCGAAGACAAGTAAAACGAGAGACACACTCCTTTCCTTGCACCCACTGATGCTGCTATCAAAGATCTCCGGCCCAAACTTCGACGGAGCTCGACCAATCAAAACGCTTCTCGAGTTCTCTGGCCCAGCTTTCAGGCCCCTGAGTTCAAATTTTGGGTAAAGTGAGTTGAAGCCATTTGCAAGTAGGCAACTAGTGGCTTCATCATATGAAATATAAGGGCAGAGAGGCTTCCCCACTCATGCTTGGGTGTAGCGTATGTTTACGGGATCAGACATGCATTTGGCCACTGTCTCTTCACATCTTGGGTTTGTTCAAACAAGGTATAAGGTTCTATGTGAGTGGGTACAAGTTGTTCGAGTATTGTGTAAAGCGAGTTGTAGGCGTTGTTAGGTAGGCACTTAGTGGTTTCATTATATTACTTGCTGTAGGTAAGAGCAGAGTGACTTCCCAACTCCGACCTTGTACCTCCTTCGTTCGCCCTCTCGCCTCCGACTCGGTTACAGGGAAGAAAATCAGTTGGTGCAATATTTAGGTGGCTGGGGCACTGAGGAGCTGGAGGGGGTGTTGTATCCTTGACACACTGACCCGCTGTTGGTAATAGTTCCCGCTCCCTCGAGTCGAGCTTGCTCCTACCCGCTACCCGGGTTTCAAGACTTTTGACTCCGCGCTACTCGACATCGGCATCTTGTCGTTTCGCTTACAGATTCCCAGGAATCCAGGTCATCTGTTGAACACGATTTTATTTGTTATTACTACTCACTGACCTGAGAACTTGATGTCCTACTACTTGTCCTGCCACGCTCATTTTCTACTGCCGAGTGTTCTTCCTCAGAACATAGATCAGTAAATAGGTAAATCATAATGGTTGCGATCATGACAACTTTGCCCTACCAACGAAAATTAATAGTTGTAAGATATAGGTATTTAACCAAGTATTATGGTAGGAATGACTTTTCCGTACCTACCTCACATAGCTACCTCAATCCAACATAAAAAATCTATTTAAATTAAGAACTTTGAAAATTTATCAACAGAAAGTCATCTTATTCATCGACAGCATAATCAGCAAACTTATAGGTAATATCAAGGTGAATAATAATTAGTCAATGAGATGAGATCACTGAGTGAATTTTGTTGATTAAGCACCATTCTATTCCTACTTCATTAAATATTTTAGTGTACCTGGTGCCTGGTGTGACAGGATCTGCTTGATTATGATGCTGTTTTTAGCTAAATTATGTCAAAGTTCCTGGCAAAGTCCTACAATATCTATTGCTTCCTCACTACCGAAGGTAGGAAGCTTTGTGTTCGTGATGGAAGTGGAAAAAATTATTTTCCTCCAAAATCAAAATGTCTACTTTCTTTTTACATTTCAGAGCTTGATGATCAATTTTGGTTCCGAGTCCGTCTGTCCGTCAGTGTGATGTCTGTCTGTCTGTGATAAATCCTTGCCACTCCCAAACTATACCAAGATTCAGTCCGATTCCGGTGAAATTTTCAGGGATTGTGCGAGTTAGCTCCTCAACGGTCCCTTCTAATTTTCAATGCTTTCGAATCAACATAACGTCGATTTCTAATCATCTGTTGGTCCGATTTCGTTCGAACTTGGTAGGTAATTGGGTATATGTTCAAGAAAAATTGCCTATAAATTATATTGCAATTGGTAGACTATCATTGCGCATGCGCAAAACTAACATCGATTGATACAGGCAAAACTCCGAGTCTAATGTAACGAGTTTGGTGACATTTTCAGGGATTGTGCGGGATAGCTTCTAGACGGTCCCCTATAATTTTCATTGCTGCCACATAGTAGTTTGTCATTCAACTAATTCTATACGTACGTGTTACGATGTGTGAGGAAGCTATACTGTCCACCCAGCTTGGCAGGCGTTTTTTAATTTCTATAAATTTTTACCATCATCTCAAAAGCGAGCAAAACAATTATATAATAATGACTATTAGTAAATCAACATTCAAGTATATATAAAAAAACTCAACTGCTACTTAATCGGTTTACGAAAAGTTCATCACTAAGGGTCTAGTGATTAATAATAAATTAATAGTATTGCAATTTATGATTGGTGCCTACCTACTCCAAACTAATCAATGAGTGGTGGGAAATAATTCTGTATGTAAGTATAATTATCATGCTTATTATCTCAATTACCGACTCGAATGTTATTTTATTGAATTCTAGCAATCATTGTTAAGAGATTAGGATGAGTACGATATCGATTAAATGTATAACATGGTGCATAATTTCACTCTTGTAAACCCAAAGTTTTTAAAGTCATGTTGGTATCTTCGAGTATGTACCGTTCGAGCAGTCATGGTATATGTACCAGCAAAACGTCCTATGAATTATTAGAGAGATCTGTTAAGTAATAACTATTGCGCATGCGCGAATCTAAAATGATCGACACAGGCAAAACTACGACACTAATGGACGGATTTCGATGATATTTTCTGGGATTGTGTGGATTAACTCCTAGACGGTCCCCTACAACTTTCATTGCCGTTGGATTAATAGTAGCTTGTGTGCATGCGCAAACGTGAATGTCTTATAACGTGGATTTCTCATAATCTTTTGGTCCGATCCCGTTCAAACGCGGAGGGTAGTTGGATATTGTACCAGAAATATGCCCTATGAAGTATATCGCGATTGGTTGAGTGATAATTATAGCACGTGTGAAAAACTTAAATTATTTGGCTCAGGCAAAACTACGAAACTCCGATGTTGATCATCAGAGGTTGTGCAGGTTAGCTCCTTGACGATCTCCATTAACTTCCATTGCCTTCGGGTTTTTTTTCTTTCATCGTGATTCTTTTTATCATATCTGGTCAATGGAGACGTGTTCAACGGAGGAAGGGCTCTGTTTCATTAAAAGTGTGGAACCATTGGTCCTTGAGCATTCTGAAAATAATGCTTGGGATGCTTCCTTATGCCAAGTTTAAGAGTTGAATTATATAAATAATATAGTAAAACATGAACTCAAAAAGACGATGGATGCTACCACGGTCTTGCTTCAATTGATATAATTGTTTCACAACTCAATGTCATTATGTGAGGTACATGTAAATGACAACTCATGTTTACTGCATTGTCAACTGCGCATGATTATATACCCATTCAAATTAACCGTCTTCAACAAACAAGGAGAAGATTTTTAGTTTCACATGTGCAAAGGCCATGTTCTTAGAACGAGTTTTAACAACGACAAAAATGAGGGTTAGAGATAAGAATTTAGAAAGTAAAATTTGAATTACGATCATATTGGATGCCCTTGTTGACGTGGATGCTCCTTACCTAAGGTCTTTCGGTGAAAATTTGAAACTAGAAAACCTTATATATTTTTAGCTTATTTTTATTAAAAGATTGATTATGCATATCTTATCCTTCGCTGTATTAAGATCTCCGTTAAAAATCTATACATCTATATACTTATGCATACTTACTGATCTATGAACACATCAAGGCAACCATATCTTTTTCAGTGAACTGGAGAAAGTGCATTTTATGGTGTACCTACGCGTGTCTGAACTGTGCCGAAGGCCTGAGGACCAGAATTCGTAATGTGCTATACGTTTGTCACGTGCAGAAATACTGGTTTTGTTGATGCAGATATACTGGTTTCAATGACCTGCAGACTCCGCTTTCGTTAAGGCAAATGACAACTGCTTAGCATTCATTATTCCTTACAATCTAGTCACTTTTCGTCACGTGCGTTCTCCTTGACATGAGAAACTGCCTTTTCACTTTATTGAGTGATGTAACCATACGGGTTGGTTCTGATACGAAAAACCTAACTAATTGGACCATGCATGAGCCGTCAACACTTGAAATAATTCCCACTAATCCCTGGCAAATTAATTCCTTGCATCTAACCATTCTAGGATTCCAGAGTATTCTACAATTAGGCACGTCCCTCATGAAAGCATCGAATATTACACTATCCAACCTAATAAGTTCATGTTAAAGTTGTTAGAGGGGCTACTAAGTGTGAGTGTTCTCAAATAAGTAAATATTAAAAAACTATGCCACAATATGTAAGGCACTTTCCTAACGTTTCGCTTGGTATGTTACGCTAGCTAACCAAAGTACTCTATGTTGGGAACAGCAGGCGTATGAACATCCTTTTATATTTAAACGATCATGTATAATATATGGGGCTACTGGATTCATCACAATAAAGCATTTCCCTCAATGTTTTGCACGTAATCTTAACCCATAGTTGATGAGTGGAATCACAGAAGGTCGAAAGGATGCGAATTTAAGAGGCTATACTACAATAAGGTATATTCCCAAAACGTTATTCAATCTATGTAACTCTAGGTATTTATCCAAAAAGTCCATTTTGGGAGCATCAGCGAGGCTCAGAAGTGCTAATGCCCTCGTATTCAGATTTTAGGAGACAATACCACAATACAGCTCTTTCTCCCAACTACTACACAGACAAAAACTTTTTTAAACTCCTTTCAAAGATGGATTTTGCACGCCATTAAATAAAAATTGAAAGAGTGGGGAGGACGCCCAGGTTTACCCGTTCCCGACCTTCGGAATTAAGGACGCTGAAGTGGAGGAGTGTGAGAGGGATGGAAGGAAGTGCCTCGAAAAAATAATAACCAGTTAAGATGAAAGCTTAAAATTAGATAAACGCGGGTGGTGATACTACGCACCACTCCTGCCGAGATGCCCAACTCCCTTGATGTTATTTGCCACCACTCCTATTAGTTCGGATATTACCTGCTACAGATTATTTCTCATACTTAACACACACCCACACACGACGCACCACACATTTTTCAAAATATTATTATTTTTATATTTGTATTTTATCCTTTTTAGAAAACTCCTCTCAAAGAAGGAGCACACCATAAAATGAAAACAAAAACTAATTACAAAAAGTGGGGAGGACGCCTAGGTTTACCTGACGCCGGCCCTTGGGATCAAAGAAACTGAAGAAGGAGGAGGAGGAAGAAAGGGATGAAAGGAAGTTCCAAAATGGCCTCTAGTTCAGATAAGAACACCTCAGGACGCGGGTGGTGATACCACGGAGCACTCCCGCCGAGATGCCCACCTCGAGTAACTCCTTGGCACTTTTCCCGCACCACACTCCGCGCTATGGCGAGACTCGTAAAAATCAAACCCCTGTCCAGTGAATCGACGTCAAGGTGCGATCGTCCTTGCATATACCTACGTACACCACGTACACTACGTAGGGACGAACACCATAATAAAACACATTTCCGTACAGGTTTGCACTTAATGTCACGCTATCCACCCTAATTAGTTCTTGATGAGTGTGTTAGCGAAACCATGTAATATGACCTTCCTTGGATGTGCCAATTTTGAGAGACTATAACACGATTAGTCACATTCCACCAAACGTGTTGCACGTAATGCTCCGCTATCCTTTCAAATTAGTTCATGTCGGGGGAGTTAGACCCAGAAAGAGGCGACCGCTGCCAGTGGAATTGATGTCAGGAGTGCGAACGTCCTTGCAAAACGAGCCGCAATCGATCTCAAGGTGGCTTTGAAACTTCGGAGTTCTCATTGAAAACCTTTTGCGCAACCCGTCAGGAGGCCCTCGGAGGAGACGGCCGAGATATTCAGGTGAAAGGTACCAGAACCGCCCCAACAGACCCCTCAGACCACACTTCGTTCAACCTTGTGTTTCAAACTCACAACTATTTTGAATCAGTTCTAAAACGTATTCAAAAGAAACCGTCGGGAATATAAATATTATAACTGTTCTTAATTTTAACAACAAGTACCTAAACGGACAGCTGACACTGTTTCAATTTCTCAATCTCCATCGGTGCCTCAGATGGAATTCTACGTTTGCAGCTGTTTTAGATCAAAAATGATTCCCTACTAAAGATAACTTGGGTAACGGAAGTTTGAGATCTAAATCAATTTAATCAGACCGATCTGTTAACCTAGAATCCATTTACTATGAACAAATTTGTTATTTGACGACTGAACTCGCAAGTGTAAAGGAAAGAGAAAATAGAAGTAAGTAAAGGAAAGAGAAAAGGATGAACTCACTGACCTGGATAACGATAATCTTTAGCTGAAATCGAAACTTTGATCTTTAGGTTCAACAGTTTCTTCTTTGAATAATTCTTTCAATAGGTCCTCACAATATAAGGCCTCTTAAATACAGGTCTGGGAATTCAAATATCAACTTTATGGAATTCGTAGAACCGAAACGTACAATGCTGTAGCAGTGTTCCTTGGTTGCGAAGCACGCTTTGGATATCGGTTGCAAAACGGGTTCTCGTGACGTTTTTCGAGTTTATGTGACAGAGCAAATGAAAATGTGAAAACGAGATTTTTCGTTGACATTCAAAATTAAACTGTTTTATTTGATTTTCAGTCTCTGAACTCGTTCAGAAGCTGATGAGGACATTACAGTAAAGCTGGAGGGAACATTACACAATTCCTTATCACAAGCTTTATCTTGACAGCAAGAGGGAATCGGTCTTAGTCAGCTTCTCTTTGATGTATGGAAGGGGAAATAGGCCGTGTGGGATGCGATGATGAGTCAGGTAAATCAAGAGCTTTCCAATGCGTGGTGAACGATGAAACATGACAAAGATTATATTTCTTAGTAACGAATCGGTTGTAAGTGAAAACCATCAGAAAGGAATTTTAGTATTTTAGTTTCTATTTCTATAATGTCAAAAATCACTGCTGAATGAATACATAGAAATCATGAACAACAGCAACCCTCGCACAACAATTTAATGAAAAATTAAAGTTTTTGTCTTGCTGCAGTAATTTTTGACATCGACTTCCTCTTGAAGAACTGTTAGTTAGTAACAAGTTATCGGCCCAAGCTAATAAGAAGATCAGAGCGATAAGCTGCCTACCGTCTCACCTCTCAACTTATCCCTCAACGCTTCCTGATGTTGACTTGACACCGTAGGCTTTCAAATCACATTTATAGATACCTTGTAAGCGATACCTTTGCTTCCCGCTACTAGGCGAGAATTCGACTGTGAGTGAATTCATCTGCACATTGCAGGATTTATATATTGGGAGTTTTGTGTACGCCAAGCGCGTATCTCTTGTTCTTGTAGGTTTTGTATAATCAACAAGAATCTTGTGAACTGTGTTTCAGACGGATTCCTTGGAATTCTCGTTCTCAAGTTGAACATTCTCATACTCAAGGTAATTTATTTTTATTACCTTGTTTGTAGAATAATTTTTGATCATTTGATTTCTTTATTGGACTCCAATCCCTACAGAACTCTTTGTATCCTGCCGGCACTTCACATTCTGCCTGCTGGGTCTCTAAAAACTGTATATCCTGGACTGGAAATTGTATACTTATCAGAACCCCATGAATCGTGAGGCAACAAAAATGTATTTTATGAAACAATACCTGTGGAGTGAGTGAGCTCCTTTTTATTGAAATTGTTTAAATGTTGTAATGTCTCTCTCAACTAATTTAACTACCCTTCGGACTTCCATCAACACCTTCATCAGCACCTCCTCCGAAGCCAACGTATTTATTTAGAATACCTAAATAGTCATAAGGTATAGCAGAGGGTTAGGATAATCGATGGGTTAGGGCTTACCAGTTTGGGGCTGAGACGTGATATTTCCAAATTAAAAGATTTCTTTCACTCATTGAAATTTTTTGAATTTAAATTTCATACCAATCCTAAAGTTTTCCCTCTTAATGAGGGTAACATTATTCGTAGATTATTTTTTTAAAGAGGAGTCGCGCCCAAAATTACGAAAAATACCTTGTGATTCACAATTCAAATCTTTGTGCTACCCAGTGGCTACCTGATGGTGCATTTGTACGGGGTACTTTTGACCAGAAGTATGTTACAAAACATTCAGTTATTTTCAGTTATTACAAAACAATTTATTTTCTTTAGTCTCCTCTGTATTCTTATTACATTACGATTCTCGCCAATTTTGGACTTCACCAAAATCTCCAAAATCTTCTTTTCATACTAAATCAACATATTCAAAAATGACTTGAATGGACTCCTCCTATTCATTTGGAACTGCGTCTTGGATGACATCTTTAAGGAACTTGGCAATATGCAAATTATTGATACATGTAAGTATAGTTGATTAGAAGCAAAATTTAACACCCTCTAAACGGAGCAGGTAGGAAACACCTTTTGATACACGTATTCAAATTAATACACATATTCAAATTGAAGAATCAACGCAAGAAGCATCTTCCGTTGATCAACTGCATCTTTTTCAAGAGCTTATTTTCCGAAGGTTGATTAGTGATAGATGCAATTCGACGCGTTAAATATTATTAGTTTTAAATTATTGACAACACAAGGCCGAAATCTCACCTCCGAGTTGAATAATTTTAGTACAATTAAGCCCAGCAAATTCGGGAGATTCGTAAAAAATAATATTGATTCCTTACCTCGAATGGTTCAACTGTCATGTCGTTCTGAAAATGAACATAGGTGGGATGAAGATGAAATAAAAATTTTGAGGATCTAAAGATTAGAAAATGAGCATTTCTATTTTCTCATGATCGAATCTGGTGTCGATCTTGCCAAAAACTAAAATAATCTTGACCTGACCCCTTTTTTGAGGAGATCAACATGTTATCATCGTCTCGTGATCGGGAGAGCTGTGGAAATTGCATAATAGGTATAAATTCATTGTTTTGTCATTGTACATATGGATGTTTCTCTCAGTTTTCTTACAGTTCAAGGGAAAACGAGTAGTGGAAGTTAGATTACTTCAAATTATGTGACAATGAAGTTGTATTTTTTTACTCCATAAATTTGGAACTCTCGACGCAATGAGAATCTAAGAAATTACATAGCCGTTGCATTTCATTTTAGCGAATTATTACATTGAGAGTGCTGAGAGAGTGAGAACCTAGAAATAAGAAAGTTCCGTCTGATTCTGGACCTTCATTAATGTTTGCAACCGACAATTTCAGTAACTGTTCTGTATTAGTTCCTTCATTCTAATTTCTGTAGGATGAACGGATTAGGAATTATGAGTCAAAAACTTTAAAATGGGGCCGCTATTTTGTATTCCACAAATTTCGTTATAGCAGACAAAGATTTTCTCATTCCGAACCAACTAAATTTTCAAATTCTAATCTCAAAATTTCTCCTGAAATTACTGTAACCTGTTCTCGGCCTTGGCACTTGGACTATGACTGTAGCATCAGCATTGCAATAATCTGAATTACCTTTAATATTGTAATAAAACTCAACGTTTTATAATCAACAAGAAGAGACGTGTATTCAACTCACAATTTCGAACATAACAACAACTTTTTCTCGCTCTCGTCAATAACAACACTATTCAATAGCAACAACTACACATATGACTGTGGGGTTACTCCCACATTACCCCCTCCTTCTTCTAAACTGGTCGAAGTCCTCACGTCCGCTCGTACTAGGCGGTTAGCGTGCAAAAGTCTAGTGTTTCTTCCTATTCGCACTCTGTAGAGAACGTCGTTGACCTTCTCCTGCACAACCCATGGTCCAGTCCATTGTGGCAGCAGTTTCTGACTGAGGCCTCTCTTCCGTGTGGGGGTGTGCACCCACACCCAATCCAGCCTTTGAAACAGAGGCTGCTTAGCTTTCCGATCAAATGTTTCCTTCTGAGCTCTCATTTTTAGTTTAGCTTCGTCCCGTGCAAACTCTCTGATTTCCTCCAAGTGAGCCTTCAACTGAATTGCATACGGAGTTGTCAGTGTTGCAGGCATAATCGGTTTTCGTAATAACATTTCTGGAAGGCATAAATCTCTACCATAAACGAGTTGAGCTGGTGTAAACCCTGTGGTCCGATGGGGTGCAGACCGGTAGGCAAGTAGAAAGAGAGGCAGCTTTTCATCCCAATCTGTATGGTTTTTGTTCACAAACATTGCCAGATGGTTTTTAATCGTCCTATTCATCCTCTCTACTAAACCTCCCGATTGTGGGTGCAGTGCAGTACTCCGAGTCTTGGATCCACCTAACAGCCGTATCACTTCCTGAACTAATTTTGCCTCAAAATGTTTCCCCTGGTCTGTGTGGATTTCTCTTGGCACTCCTAATCTACTGAACACTTGCTCCACGAGAACTTCTGCAACAGTTCGTGCCTCCTGATTGGGTATAGCAATTGCTTCGGGCCATTTGGTAAAATAATCAGCCATAACCATTATGTAGCGGTTGCCTCTACAACTTTTTGGGAATGGACCAATCAAATCAACTCCCACTCTTTCAAATGGTTCCCCAGTGACCACTTGCTGAAGAGGTGCTGGTCTCTGAAGATTTGGCCCTTTGAATTGGCGGCATACTGTGCAGGTTTGGCACCAGGCGCGTACATCCGACGACATACCTAACCAAAAATAACTCTGGCGAATCCTCCCCAAGGTTTTCCAATAGCCGAAATGGCCACCAGCTGGGTCATCATGGCATTGTTTAAGAATGTCTATAACTTTGGAGGATGGGACTACCAGTTGGAGCCACTGGCGTCCTCTTCTGCCTTTCCAACGATGAAACAATTCGCCATCTACTTCTACAAGGTTCTCCCATCGGCTAACAAATCGCCGGATTGCTGAGGGTTTCCCTTGGAGTTCCTCGTTGGTTGGCTTCTTGCCGGATCGCATCATTGTTAGGATGTTTTTTTATACCCTCATCAGCACTCTGCATCCCCTGGTTCTGAGGAGTTAACGAAATTGCATTCGTCACTGTCTGGTCCTGAACTTCTTTTCGGTCACAATATTTGCAACTACCTCCACAGGGACGGCGCGATAGACTATCTGCATTTGAGTGCTTTTTTCCAGCTCGATGTGAAATGTTAAAGTCATAGAGCTGTAGTACTTCAAGCCACCGTGCCAACTGCCCCTCTGGTTTCCGAAATGTGGTTAACCATTGAAGAGCTGAATGGTCAGTCCGGAGCTGAAACTTTCTTCCATACAAGTACTGATGGAAATGAAGAATGCTATCTACCACAGCAAGTAACTCACGTCGTGTTGCACAGTAGTTCTGTTCTTGTCTTGATAGTGCTCTGCTGTAGTACGCAATAACACGCTCGCTCCCATCCTGTGTCTGCGATAGCACTGCTCCTATGGAATGACCACTAGCATCACTATCCAGGATGAAGTCTTTGTCCCTATTGGGAAACCCCAAAACTGGTTCAGACGTCATTGCAACTTTCAGCCTTTCGAAACTGTTGGCGCATTTTTCATCCCATAGGAATGTCCTTTGCTTTCCAGTTAATTGATACAGGGGTTGTGCTATCTCTGCAAAACCAGACACGAACCTTCTGTAGTAAGTACATAGGCCTAGGAATGATTCCAGCTCTTTTTTGTTTTTTGGTACTGGCCACTCCTGAACTGCTTGTGTCTTCTTGGGGTCTGTTTGAATTCCATCTGCAGAGATCACATGTCCCAAATAGAGAATCTTCTTCTTGAAAAACACACACTTCTTTGGATTCAGTTGAAGATTAGTTTTCTGCAAGCATTCAAACACTCGTTCTAGTTTTTTAAGAACAGATGGGAAGTCTTTACCATAAATCACTAGGTCATCCAAGTATGTTAAAGCCAGATCGGCGGGGATAACAGCTTCCATGAGTCGCTGGAACGTGGCAGGCGCATTACATAAGCCAAATGGCATGACTTTAAATTGCCAGAGCCCTTTTCCGTAAATAGAAAATGCTGTTTTTTCTTTATCTTTTTCAGCTAGCTCTACCTGCCAGTAACCAGAGCGAAGGTCAAGAGTGCAGAACCAAGATGCATCCCCAAGTGTGTTGAGTAAATCCTGGATACAGGGTAATGCATACGAATCTTTCTTCGTAATCTGATTTAGCTTCCGAAAATCGACGCAAAAACGGGTGGATCCATCTTTTTTAGGGACTAAGACCACTGGAGAGGCCCACGGACTGGTTGATGGCTCAATTACATTTTGCTGCAACATTTCCTTGAGGAGCTCATCAATTTGTCCTTCTTGTGCGAAGGGTATTCTCCGAGGGACTTGTTTGATTGGTTGACAGTCCCCAGTGTCTATCTTGTGTTGAACAACATGAGTTCTTCCTAATGGCTTATCTCCCTTGGAAAAAATGGAATGGAACTTCTTGAATAGCCCAATTACTTCACTGTATTGTTCTGACCCTGCTTCCAGATCAGTTTCTTTCATGGCTAGCTCAATCCATTCTTCAGCTTTTGGTTCTTCTTTGACAGCTACAACCTGGCGTACTTGCGTCATCTTCCTCCTACTCAGGTGTAATACATCAATTGCGCATTGCCAACGCCGCTTCAAGGGCACTTTGACTGCTCCCTTGTCTAATAGCAAGGAGTAACTTGGAACGTCGACACATGCTTCAAATTTAGCCAGTAGGTCTACCTGAAACACGTGGTCCATTCGCCTACCACACAGCTCAACAGTCAATGCCACCTCTCCTATCATGTCCAGTTTTTCCCCCGATGCAGTTTGTAGTCCTGAATACTGAGAAGGCACTACCCTCATTCGCTTCAATGATGGTGTATCAGGACGAAGGATTGACGCTGTTGCTCCTGTGTCAACTAAAAGGCAACACCGTTTACCACCTATTCGTGCTTCAACAAAAAGCGCACCCTTGTCCCCCCGTGTTACCTTAAGAAAAGCAAAGGGCTGTGAATAAGCTGGAGCCTGGGTTCGCCCCATGACCCGGGCTCTTGCTAGTTTTCCGGTTCGAGGTTCCTGACTGCTGCGTCATGTTGGGGACACTTGGCTTGCATATGCCCTTCCTTACCGCATTTATAGCAACGAGTCGGAACTCTGCCCATATTTGACGTTCGAGACTGATTTTCCATCAATTGAGCTCTTGTCAGAGCATCTTGAATTGTAGTAGGTGCTGTCCCTGCTACGAACCTGCTTATCTCTCGGTCATTGAGGGCACGAAGAAATGCTTGTAACCCAAGTGGGTTGCGGCAGTGTTCAGGCCAATCTGGCGTTGCCTGTCTTACAAGACGTTCGATGTCTGTGGCCAAATCAACAATAGATTCACCTGGTCGCTGACGTCTTACCTCTAACTCTGACTGCCACTTGAGGGCTAAGTGAGCCTGTCCAAATCTTTGTCCCAAAGCGAGAGTCAAACTATTGAAATCTACTCTCTTTTCCTTAGGTAGCATGCTCATAACGCCCAAAGCTGCCCCACGAAGAGCACTAGCCAGTCGTTGCCCTTTTCTCGCCTCTGTCCACCCATTCGAGAGAGCAATTACCTCAAAGTGGCCATTGTATTCCTCCCAAGATGTCTTCCCGTCATAATTCATCAGTGTACTTTCATGGCTGACCAACTCAGATACTGACATCGAGGAAGGACCCGAAAGTTGGGTCTGGTTTGTAGGAATGGCCATGGCTGCTCTAAGCTCCCTATTTTCTTCTTCCAACTGGGTGACTCTACTAACATAAGAAGACAGCTGGTGTTGGAGGACATCAAGAGACTGTCGCATTTCTGTCAATGTTGGTTCCAATGACTGAGAGGTCATTAAAGAGCACCTGGGAGCAGATTAATATTAATAGTTACCCATTTAATGATAAATAATTCAGATACTGAGTATTTGGGTTCGTTGCAACTACGCTGTAAGCGTTGTAGAAACGCTTTCAATCTGTGAGGCTTCAAGCTTGCTTGGCCTTGTAATGGAATAGCGGTGTTTGCGCATGAATTAGACCCCTAATGCTCGTCGTCTGTCACATCTCCAAATGTCAATGCATAAAATTAACCTCATGATCAGGTCAGAATATCCTCAGTGACGGTTTATGCATCACTCGACCACAATTTTGGCATATATACCTGAAACAGATTCGGGAGCACCTTGTTGACCAAAGTTTTAGCTTAAGTGAGTATCAATGCATTTCGTACAGTGGCATATTTTTGTGAGTACCCGAACATTACTCTTCAGAATTCAAAATTCTTATTTACCCCGCTTAATTCTTATTTTAGTTCATCATCCCATGGCTGCCGATAACGTATCTGATTTTACAATATCCGATTCCAATTGATTCTGATTTTAAAATACCCGTTACATAACATCTTTTTACAAAGCTCTCCTAGGGAATATCAAAAATTAGAAGAAGAAATTATTCGAGAGAACAGTAACGGAAAATCGTTATCATTTTAGAAAATCCCATCAAGTCGAAATTAAAGATTCTATAATTTCAATCATGGATTACATACAGATAGTAACATACTGTAATAAATACGTTTTACAGTATTTCTGGGAATTTTTTGTTTAATGATGTAGAAAATTTACATAAATTTCTTAATCTCATCGTGAATATAATCGATATGGGGTTTCCAATTTAACTCTTCTTCCAGGACTAGCCCAAGATACTTGAGAATTACTACGGGCTCTACATTGCACAGAAACAG
Source organism: Adelphocoris suturalis (assembly GCA_030762985.1). Lineage (NCBI taxonomy): Eukaryota > Metazoa > Arthropoda > Insecta > Hemiptera > Miridae > Adelphocoris > Adelphocoris suturalis. Next base: position 89,533,629 of record CM061041.1, on the reverse strand, counting down.
AGACTTCAATTTTTTTTGTCAACGTACGATTATTTGGTTCCTCCATAAATAATTGATTTTTACTTTGTGGCGTTCAATGTAGGATTTTCACTGGACACTCTACTCTGTTGGTTACTTGGTTTGCGTTGCAAAATATTCATTAAATTCAATATCACTGGCTCGTGACCTTAAACTAGCACGGTAATGTCGGCCGCAAATATATGCTTTCTAGGAGGGTCACTTCGTTCATTTACACCAAAAACAATGGTGTGCTTCCTTGGACCACATCGAAATCATTACTTTCTTCACTGGAGCAAATGCCTATGGACACTCTCTGCCTTCGGTTTGTCAGGCAATGAACCATTCTAAGCTAGTAACAATGATTCCCAATATCACTAACTCATACATCATTTATTCTCTGTGGATTGCGCCAAATACGAAAAAAGCAGTCCTAGTAGTAGTGCAGTAGCAATATCGAGTAGTATGAGAGCACCTTTCATGTTTTATTCCCTAATACATATCGTAAAGGTTCGTGGTCAGTGCACATACGCAACATTCATCCCCTTATTTATGTGGATGATTTTATTAAAGTTGGTTTATTAAATTGTTTCCTTCAAGTCATCAATATAACTTAGCTCATGGGGTCTTCACAATTTTCGTCCGACGGAAAAAAAATTGCATTCTATAATAGTACACGTACAAAACCAATCGTTGCAGGAGAATATATTAATTTCCTGATTTCCCAACCATCAAAAAGCGTTCAACAATCGATAGAAACTTGTGAATTATAGATATGACTCCATATTTCCTACTCATAAACACTCCTGAGAAGTCCTAGGGACACGATTCTTTACGTATGCAAACTAAGTTGTTGTGGCTTATTGCACGAACATCGTTCACTGCAGCTCTTTGCAATGATCATATTATAGCAGCGAACCAAATCAGCTAAGTACCGAATCGAGGTCCAAAATCATCAGAGAGAATTCGGTAAGAACTTCCATTCGTGAATGTCAGTGAACCAACAAATTGAGTAGCCAAATCAGTAGGTACATTCGTCAATGTTAGTATACCTACAAATTGAGGAGTCAAATCAGCGGAGGGATTATCGTAAGAACTTCCATTCGGCGTGAATGTCTGTATACCTATAAAGTGAGGAGCCAAATCAGTATAGGGAATACGGTAAGAACTTCCATTCGCTAATGTCTCAATATATATGTACCTACAAATTGAGGAGCCAAATTAGCAGAGAGAATACTGTAAGTAGGTACTTCCAATCATGAATATCTGTATACCTACTAATCACACTCAATAAATTGCGAAGGATACGATCATTTTCGGTGCCATACTACATCCATTTCACACTTTCTTAATATATTATTTCACGAATTTGATAGTATTTGGGACTGTGTGCTACGGATATCGATCTATAGTTTCGAGCTGTATAGACGCAGTATCATGTTTAATGTTGTGATAAATCTCAAAAAATGTTCAATTTAACTCGATTGGATCTTTTTACCCTCCTTCTTTTTAATCCTCTCGAAACCTTCATGATACGGGATCAAACACGAAACCCCCGACCCGGAAAACCGACGGAGGCACCTCCCGTAACATAATTACCCTAATTATATTGGGGAGCCTTCATCTCAAACTTCATCATAACCGCGGCAGAAGGGAAAGTATCCAGACCTTACGCCTCCAGACTCGGTAGAGAAATAGGCCGCCCGAGGAGCCGCGACCATCGCGCGCATGCGCACATATTAAGTGCCAACTTCGGAGTTTTTTAAATTACTTTCCTACCTAACTCGTTGTTGGAGGTTCCGAATTCACTTTCCGAACCTTAGTTAACTGTCGTCATTAACTACACACATAGTCATCAACCTGAAAGAAATTATGGGCGTTCGTTATTATTAAATTATGCATCCTTTTCAGTGGCTAATGTGGAATGGTAATGAGACTTCTGACTGAATATACCAACCCAATGAATTGAATATGTACAATATATTCGTAACTTGCTCAAGTACATTGAGAGAGTGGTCTTAAATAAGATTCTATATTTTATACCGTGTATATTTTTGAATTTACAGTTTTCAAAGGAAATAAAGACTGACAGTACGACGCATACAAAATAGAGAAGATTTCATTCTGTTACGTGGGCTATGCGGGAGGGTTACTTTTCTTGGTCGATTTCCATGGTTATTGATTGGAAATTGATAAACTAAATAAAAGATGAACCGGTTTTCCCACAGTAAAAATATAATTTTTCACATTTTAGGAGTCGTAGCCATAGCTTCATTAGAAAACTGAACATATAGTTTCGGATTTTGCTGGGGTATCTGAAGAGTTGTGCTCAGTTTTCTGATGAGATTCCCTCCGGCTTATCCCGAGGCTGATATAATTCGTAACAACTATAACTTGCTAATATAGACTATTACTTTGACCTATATAGGTAATGAACGCATTCGTTTATTTCAAGAAACTAGTATCTATTAGTAGTACAGCTGGGATACAAAGTTGCTGTCGGCAATATTCTCTCGTTTACTCCTCTAGTTTGTTATCTCATCCCCTATCGGACTGGTAACAGAAAAGCGTAAACTTTTTTCATTCCCACAAACTCTCGTAAACTGCGTAACTCCAATTTTGTGACGAAAGCGCAAAAGAACTTGAGCGTCGCGCGTAAACCCATTTCTTTCCATTTTCCTCGTTTTATGGTCCAGTGAGCCACAAATCACCTTCTGATTGCGGATACTGATGATTATCTGAAGTCGTATTTTCTAATTTATGGACAGTATTTACTTTACCTGGATTACGGTCAGTAGGTATCGCTTGTGAACATTTCCTATGTATTTTTCATAAACCTTCTTTTCGTTGTGCCATCTGCGACTGAGAAGGTTGGTAGCTATCAACATACTTTCAAAAATCATACAATTAGGTACTTAACATTTTTTGTTTTGTAATGGAATAGTATGTAATATATTATATGAGTCGTGCAAAAGCAAAATGCCCCACCCGCCAAGCACCTCGATTTTCAGGAAACATAAAAAACTGCTGCTCAACCTACAGACGTTGTATAACAATGTTTTTCAGTTTAATTGGTCCGGGGTGAAGTAAATAGGTAGGCTGTGGACGCTTTTGCAAAAAAACCGAATCGTTTATCAGGAAATTAGGAATTTAGTTTGGAGTTGGTGCACATTGGTTTGGTTTTGTGGATTTGGTGCATTTTGGAACAACATCGAATGGATTGGGAGCATTCTGGAACAGCAGCAAGTTAGGTCAGACTGATGAAAAAGGCTCAATTTGAAGACTGATTAGGTTTAAGCATCAAAAACCAATTTATTTGAAATCATACATAAAAGTATTTCATTTATCAAAATTATGAGGCAGACATTTAAAAGTTTCAGAAAAGTAGAATGAAGGAGGACAACAAAAAAACTAGTAGGTACAGATTATTTCAAGGAGCCTTTAAAAAATTTCAAACAAAATTTTTGTAATATTTTTCACATAGCGAAATTCCCTTTCATTACCATCAATCACCTCATCACCCATAGAATCGTCGACTTTTTGTACCTCCTCTTCCAGAACATCATGTGGATCAGCAGCATCCAGAAGGTTGGTATTGAAGAGGTCTGCATAGAACTGCAATGAAGACATTTCTACCCACCATTCACCATAATGTTTCTCCAGCAACTTCTTGACATCTCTCGCTTTTAGAGGAACTGAATTAGGCTTGGTTGGCGGGCGGAGATTGGCTAGACGCTGTCCTCTTTTTACAACAGATTGCGGAGAACCCAGGTCCATGGAATATGCAATTTCACCTTGGATCAAACCTGCATGATTTCTTCCTTTTGAAAGAATGAATCTTTTCGAAGGAAAAAAATTTAAAATGCCAGTTAGCAGGCTTCTTTACAACGCGAATGCCACGCAACACTTCACTCTCGGCAGCATCAGCCATGTTTGTACACTATGAATACCGAACACAAATCGTGAAATAACCCTTCCCCCAATCCTATACGGGTTGCCAACGAAAAGAAACTAAAGTTTTCGGCAAAACAGTAAGTTTTTAAGGGCAAAGTACGCCCATCACGAGAGTAGGTGCACTTTGTACCAATACGGTTCGAGATAGCAAGGTATTAGTGGGAGTTGGAGCGCCTTGGAACAGTAAGGGAGTTGAAGCGTTTTGGAACTCCTCAAACATGGGATTTGGAGCATTCTGGAACAAACCGAGTTTTTCAAACGCATTTTTGAGCTGGATTTAGTGCGTTTAGAAACGAATCCTTGTATGTACCTTGTACATTGTATTATGTAAATGTTGGAAAAAAACTGTGTGACGATTATTGTTTCTCCAGATTTCTATATAATAATTTTAATCAATATCAATATTATAATTCATACTCATAATGCGAGAAGCAGTACAAGTACCCGAGTGAGTTTTAAAAAGCCAATTTTAAAAACTACAATATCATTTGTTTTAGATAGAAAAACACCAAGAAGCGATTGGTAAAATGCTGTTCGTACGTTGTAAGCACGTTGGGAATGTTGTGTGATTGTGTGAATGAAGTCGAGCTCTTGATATATTTATATTAAATGTAATAAACTTTTGAAACTTATCATTTCACATTTAAATTAATAACAATATCAAAAACGCTGCAAATTATTTCACAAAGGTTCATTATTTTTTCAATTGAGTATGATCATAGTTTTAGTTGGCTTGCGTACGTCATAAGGCCCGTCCAGACTCCTCGGCGTGTCCTATTTCGAGTTGCCACAACCTATATTTCTATAATTATATACGTATGTTTATATTTCTTGATTTGAACTCCTATCTATTCAAATAATCATTGACTTAATAATATCATTATCTAAGTACGTACGAAAAGTCGAGAGGATTTGTTATTAAATATGCGTAGGCAAAGCATTGGTATTAACAAACAAATATGACCTAGAAAAAAACGTATATTCATGCCTCGAAGGAACATGAAATTTGAAAGCAATACAAGTGTAGGAAGTTTTCCACGCCACCCTGGAGGTACTCCCTAGGTCTCGCTACCTCACAACCGGAGGTTCACCGCCCTATTACGCTTACACTATCATATCACTCATATTTTTCCATCAACATTCATTTGAAAGTTGTGCATTTTGAGATGAGTGAATTTTGTCCTAACATGCGAATAATAATTATTAGGTCGTGCAGTTGTGGTCGTGCATGATCTGGTCCTAAAGTGATCTGTTGCGAAGTCCTACTGCCTATTGTTATCCTAACCGTGGAATATTAGCTTGCGCAGTTGTGGTTGAGCAGGTTGGAGTTTCAACACGTCAGTCTAACACTCAAAGCCTCGAAAAAGACACTTTTTCGCCCGTTTTCGGCCCATAGCATCTATGCGAGTAAAGCGATCGGGATGGTTAAACGTTAGGACCAACTAGACCCCAAATGGTGTCTATGTGCGAAAGAACGGGTTTTTAAAGTCAATTCTTAGGCCTTTTATGGCCCAGACGGCGGACGGCGAACGGCGGACGGCGGACGGACATTTCAAATTTGGATTCTACGCACCTTGAAACGTAGAGTGACAAAGTTTGAGGGGAGGTTATAAAAATTTTTTGCTATACGATCACATAGGCTTATTATTTATTGGAAATAATAAACCAAAATTCATTCTTTTAGAAACCTAGTAAAATTTGAAGGGATAAAATGAAACTTTTCCACACTGGTAATCATGGGGAAAAAGTATTTGGGGCATTACGCGTACCTGAGAGACTTGCAAAATTGTTTCCTTCTTATCGTGGGTCGAATTGGCCAATTACCAGCCTACTATGTGATTTTTTTTAATTCCTTTATTTTGGCTCAGATAATAAAATCCATGTTGCCAGCGGTGATTTACACTTTCCACAACCGGTTTTAATATTGCGTCGTATGACCACGATATTTCTGTGAATATTTACGCGTCAACCTTATTATGCTAATCGGAGAAAAAGTGCGTGGGGCAGTACAGACCTGAATGATTGGTAAAATGTTTCAATCTAACCTTGGGCCAAATCGGCACATTACCTGCCTACCATGTGAATTGGGCATGAGCCATTAGAAATCAGTAGGTTAGTCGGTAAATGGGGCACCCCCCCCTCTCCTTTCCCATCACTAATGTCCAGCCACGCATCGATGTCGCAGTAAACGTAATGTTTAACTAACCCGGGAGTTACCCCCTCGAGCTCCCCACCGATTTAACCCTCTCTTGTCCCAATAACACCGGACTTACCGGTCCAGCGATTGTGCAAGAGTTGTGGGAGTCGCGTTCGAGGAGAGAACTCGCGGTATCTAGATCACTTTCACACTCCACCCGCCTCCTCTCCACCGCTCATATCGCCTACCACGGTATAAGTCTCCCCCTCCCTCGAGGGCCTACCACGGTGTAAGCCCCCTCATCATACGGACCCCTCTCGTCATACGGTCCTCTCCCTTTCCGCTATCTACCGAACGCTATCCCGTTGCTTGCCTCCCCCCTCCTGCCCGTAGCAACCAGCGCAGCGACGGTCATGTCGGTGGGAGCATGAAGGGAGGGCTCCTCATCGATTTCCCATTTTGTTCTACTTCGCCCTCACCCCCCCCCCCTCCCAACCACCACCACCACCCTCTTCGTCCACTACCTCATTTAACCCTCTCCGGGGTTTCTCCCTCGCACATATTGAGAGGCCTCGTGCGGTGTTTTCACTGAAGACCGACAAACGCTTCCCCTCTGATTGTCGATCCGCCTCGCGTCAATGCAAAATGATTTCAGCCGATAAACGCGCTCCGCGCGATCACGCAGATTACATCAAACATATCACAGTCGTCACAAGACCCTATCACACGCACACATCCACTATTACCACCGTCACTTACCTATGTAGAACCCCTCCAAATATAAAGCGCTTAAAACAAATTGAATCACACGCCACAAACTGTGTATAATATTACCCTTTCGCAAAAAATGTATTTCTAATTCTGAACCAGCAAATTGAAGGCACAAGTTTTGTTGCTCTTTACTAAATGCGGGTTCTATACAGTGTCAGCTGTTTATGCAAGAGCCGCACCATCACGCAGATTACATCAAACACATCACAGTCGTCACAAGACCCTTATCACATGCACACATCCATAATTACCACCGCCACTTACCTATGTAGACCCCTCCAAATATACAACGCTTACGAATTGAATAACACTTCAAAAACTGTCTATAATATCACCCTTTCGCAAAAAATGTGTTTCTAATTCAGAAAATACTTGCACACCTATCAACTCGCCATACCCTACTTCGATACCACAGGAGGAAAACTAGAAAACTTAGAATCGATAACTGCCGCATCTGTTAAAGAGAAACAGAGAATCAGAGGTGCACCGTTCCGGAAGTAACGATACAAGGAATCGGATCCGCTTTGGGATCGGAACGGATCGGTACCCGCACCCAATTTTTACCGATCCACTTGTATTAGAACAAAACCACCTTGATCGCATTCATGATTTGGATCTGTCCACAGAGTAAAATATGAGTTATTGGATCTGGAATTCGTCTCATTTCAGAAAACGTCCTGTAGCATGATCGGATGAGCGATCTCCTAAATTATCGTATATTAGTATGTTACATTGTTTTGACATTCGAGCACTTTGAGTGCTACAAAATTGTTAACTACCAATTTTATGGCAAAACAACTTGTTCTATATAATTTGCAATTCAAAAATAAATTTTCGATTTTTAGCTGTTTTGCAATTTTATAGATTTTTGAGTAAATATTTATGAAATTTAAATGCATTATTCAGCATAATTTTGTGCATAAATTTGTCAATTTGTCCGTTCATTGTTCCTAAACTGTTTATGACAACAACTTTACCAAATAGTACAAATGTACCCGTTTTTAGTGATTTTTTGCATATTTTTTAAAATTATACCAATTTAATGTGCTCAAATAGTTCAGGCTAACGAAAATAATTTTTATACCAATTCTTGGAGGTTGTCGTCTGGAATGGCAAAATTTATATGCACATATATGCAGGGGTGCCCCCCCCACCCCCCAAGCGCAACGACTCGAGCCCCCCCCCCCCCCCCAACTCCCGACACCCCCCCACCCAACTAAAATATTTATTAAATAGGTAATGTAAATGATACACTGATGTGATAAAGAATGTTGTATTTCTTGTTTTACAAATGTAAGTAATTAATTTTTAATTGACAGTAAAACAAGTACAATAAGTATACGTAGAATTTCAATTATCTACAGTAACTATATACATTGCTCAAAATACACCATTTAGGCTACTATAGCTAAACAAGCCAAAGTATATTATATTTAACGTTATTAGTTATATGCCTTATTAGGTTTGCCTACAATCGACAGAGCAGTTTTTTTCTTTGTGCTGATGATAAAGAAAATGCATCAATTATTTCCTCATTAGATATAGACTCCATCACATCTTTCTCTGCAGAAAGAACCAACAAGTAATTCCATCCAAGAAAGAAAAGAACCATCCAATAAAGTAATTCGAATTGAAAACAGCTGACGCTAGCAAATTGTTAGTATAAATCTTATTACTTGTTCATAAAAAAATTTAAAAAATACTCATTTTTCTAAACCCCCCCCCCCCCCCCAAAAATTTTAACGACGCAGTTTGCGTCGTGACCCCCCCCCCCCCCTGTGGGCACCCCTGATATATGTTATAAATACCTACCTATTTTATCAAGGTTTTTGAGAGGATTTTGAATTTTCTATTTGACTAACCCAGCGGTCTCCCGCCAACGTAATTTTTCTTTCTTCCATGGAACGTACTGAATGAAGTGTCTCTCCGCACGATACCTTTGGGTGAAAAACCTGATCCGGGATCGATATCGGATCGTAACGGAAAAAATTCCCGATCCCACCCTGGATCGGAACGGTTAGCTCCGATCCATGAGACACGTGGAACGGCTTATTCCTACAAAGGATGCCGAACACATCATGATGTGCAACTGCTTTATGCAAGGCGTTGTTGTGTTCGGGGGAACAGCGAGAAAACGCACTGACTTTGGGTTAAAAAGGTTTGGGTGCAACAAAACTGTGCATGGGGAATGGGTTTAGGTTAAAGCAGATCTCTCAGGAACCGATGAGTGTTGGTTAAACATCGATAAGTAGGTAAGTTGGGTAGGACACCAGTCACACAGTACGTCGGGATTGAACAATTCGACGCGACAGATGAAAGATGCATCCATAAACTCTACCATTCGAGAAATATAAAAAGCCAAAAACCGTTATAGGTAGCTTTTTCAAAACCCATGTGGAAGGATGTCACTTCAAAATCACCAGCGACAACGTTAATGTCTTCAAGTTCATCCATAATTCATTGTAGATTTCTTTCGTTTTCCCGAAAAAAAATTAATAAACCACTGGAACACATCAACGTGAACATGCAAGGTATACAACCGGTAAAAATGTTTTCTTATCGCCTTATCGCCTCAACGGAGCGCACTCTAGCTGATGCTGGCATTTCATTTTTCTTCATTTGTACATTTTATTCTGAGAAGTTAGGTTATATTCTCATTCATGTATAATTCAAATTTAATCTTTTATTTTTCATTTTACTCGTGTAGTGTTTTAGTTCAAGGCCTAAGAATGTATTTGTTTAATAATTGAATACCAACTCTATGTTACAACTACTCTTAGTTCTGGCTCTCTAGCCATGGGGCTTATATAACAAGCTGCCAATGAGTTCTTCTTCTACTGGCCTTTCCCCCAGACACATCGCTCCTGAAACCCACTTTCACTGACGATTCCCCCGAATTCATTATCGCCCTATGCACTTGGTCGAATCTGCTATACTGTTGATTCAACTATGAGGTGGCAGATCTCCTCCTTGGGTCGCAATAGTAGATGGGGGGGGGGGGCTAATATTGAGAACCCAGGGGGTTTTCCTTCATTTTATACGGGGATTATTAGATAAATTATGTTTTTGTCATATATTTTTGAAATTTGTGCATTTTGTGTGCACAAAAATTGTTGACACAGTCAAAATAATGCCAAACAAACTTTTGGTAAATAACATTCTGATATCATGTTTGCAGATAAATTTAATCTTTTTGTAAAAAATTGGTGTTTTTCGCTAACAAAATTACTCTTTCTGCTTGTGAAAGGGTTAAATTCATTTATGATCATTTTATTTGAAAGAGACTAACTTTATTTGCAAAAAGACCAATTTTTTTTACAAAAAGATAACTTTACACAGGGTGTACGAGAAAGATACGTCATAACTTCGTCAAATTCGTATTGGAACACAATATGGATCACGAAAATCGGTCGAGATTCGTAGCTTAGACAGCGTTTGAAAAAATCGGTGATTATCCCCTCTATCTCCCACCCTAACAGCTAATCCCACATTTCCAAGGTTTGTTGCACGAGTAGACTAAAATGGGAATCGAACCAAATAAGAATCACGGAAAAACCACGTTTTTTGGCTTTACCCCCTCCTTTCATCCTCTTCCAACGCGGAATTCAAAATTTCCGATTCTTTCAAGCGCTAAGTTACAAATCTCAACCGATTTTCGTGATCCTTATTATGTTCCAATACGAATTTTATTCAGTATATCAGTATTTTAAAATTTCATTATGGAAGAAGGGGAATGGAGCGGATAATGAATAGTGATGTTTCAACTAATTTCGTCAGATTTTCGTTATTTTTTTTTTGCTCAACTGTGAATTTGACCTAGTTTTGGAAAGTACCTATATCAGGAGTTTCAAATTTCATTATGGAAGGGAATAATGGAAGGGATAATAGTAATAGGTCATGATGTTTAGATAGATTGATTTTCAGCGAATTTTTGTAGAAAATGAATAATGAATTTGGTCTAGTTCAGTAGAATACGCCAGGAGTTTCGAATTGCAGGCTGAAAGTTTTAGGAGGGACTTTAGTACTGATGGAGGGGATTAAAAGGGGGAGGGGGGGGGGAGTCCGAGAAGTCTTGATATTTTCGTTTTTTGATCATTTCAACTCTCACCGCTACACACACTACGTTCATTGGGATGACCCTGTAATACATACGAGACGTTCGCGAATCAATTTGAGACACGAGACTCAAGGCCCTGACCAACTAATCTAAGGGATTGACTACTTGATGTTATGTATTAGACCACTAATCTAAGCAGAAAACTGATCTGTATAAAATCTCTTGGCGAATGGAGCTCTGGGAATGCTACGGGTAGTCGAACTAAAGAGCAAGTCAGGGTCTAGAGCCTCGTGCCTCAACTTGATTGTTCGCGATCTTCTCGTTAATACATACCTATATTACTTACCAATATGCGTTTCATATAGTTTTCAGGTTGAAAACTTAGAAACAGCACAACTGCCTTATTTGCTCACGTTTTTCGACCTTTGAAGTATTCAATCGACGCTAAATTTGATTTTTCAATTTCAATTAAAAAACAAAAAAAAAAAAAAAATCTCAACTAGGTCTTTAAAATAATTTTACATAGTAAAACATTTAAAAACAAAAGTGTGTTTTTTTTTTTTTGGTAGTCGATAAGTCGATAGACTACGATAAGTGAGGTTAAAAGTATAAAGGTGTCACAAAAGTTGCATTACGAATTTGAATTTATTCTAGGTTCTACTGTACATAAATATGAGGTGTAAAAAGTATAAATATGTCCCAAAAGTGCGTTACAAAATTTTACGTTAAGCAGAATCTCGGAGTTCGAAGAACCAACCAACGACGAATAGTGCTTCCTGATACATTCTTTATTTTTATTTATTTTCGTCTTAAAAATATAATTTTTACTTAGTAATGATGAAGTTTCGATTTGTCTGTCGACATTCCACGTCTCACGCGCAGAGTGCAAGATCTTTGGATGTTTTTTTAATTTTTAATTTTATTTATTTATTCCTTTAATTTTTATTTTTATTTCAATGGAAAACTCGATAACGAATGATTTAAGGTATAGAAACATTGGTTATACTCATGCTTTTCTGTGTATCGATAGGAGGAATTGATTTCTCTGTCTTGATTGGTCCGAATCGTAACGAAAAAACGCAGGTTATAAAAGCACGATATCATGAAAAGTGTGTGAACTCTATTCATCCCATTCTATCGTTCTAAACGTGAAAGGGACATCGAGAAATGTCGTTGTCCTCGCGCCGAGCTCGAGGTGCAGGCGGATCCATCGGGGCACACAATGAACTGGAATTTTCCAAGGTTGGTTACGTAGGCAAAGAAGGCAACCCCAGAATCTGGAAGCAAAAAAAAACAAACTTCCCGCGGCGTCATCGGCAAATAATTCTGACGGAGGATTGATAAAAAGCGAGGCGATGTGGTAATTTGATACGCTGTGCCGGAGGATTAATAATTATTCAGCTGTACGACAAAATCACCGCGATCTCACTGCGTAAAATAAAAGCTCCTTGAGGGAGCTCAAATTAAAAATATTACCTCATTTTAGCCAAGGCAGCTAGATAAAAACTGTCTTGCCTATTTTATAGGTTTCCTATTGAGTTTTTAAAGTATTCATTTCTCATTTGGTGGGATTTTCATGTTTTTTGTGCCGTAATCCTTCCCATTGAATACCCCCCACATAAGAATTTCTTGGAATGATAAGGTTAGTGGATACCTCTAATATACCAGGAGATCTACTGTTCATGCTGTCAAGAAAGTAGAAAGATATAATTTGTTCCATTTCACTTCATTTCAATTCACTTCTCGGGGCTCTCATAGAAAAACGACCTCCGCATTGCCTATTATTGCAGAGCTCTACAACTTTTAACACGAGACCAATGCGAAGTATTTAGCACTGTTTCACACCTTTCTAATCCCATTTTGTGAAACTACTTCCGTCGTGATTGACATTTGTATACTTCTTACAAATGCAGAGCTAAGGTGGGCTGTAAAGAGGGCTGACCAATCCACAGTAACATTAAAGGGTTCAATCCCTATATAATTTATTAATGAAATATATTATTATTAAACATTAGCAATACATATTTTTAATCTCGGTGAGATGTGTGAATCCACCACCACACTTACCATTAGGTATGGTTGTGCGATAGGAGCACATCGGCCTAGCCTTTAAAGAAGCGTCTCACTCCCAAACGCAGTCAAAAAGAGTGAGAGAATCTGACAATTGGCTTTTGGCACAAATCGGATGGTATCATGCATTTTGTGGTTTGGCATCTTTTGTACGCAGAGCACCTTTTCGGGGTATGAAAAAACAACTGAAAACAGTTAAAATTATTATAAAAACAAATAAAGTGAGAAGGGAAAATTAATGCTGCCATATAATCAATTGAACTCAACTTGAGAGTCATAGCACTAAGGATTCAATAAACTGGAATATGATCATCACTAGGTACTGCGCAAATTCGTTTTTGACATCCGTGAAGTTTTCTCTATATTTGAAGAACAGCCCTTCGTTTGAACACGAAAATTTCATTCCATAATTCCATAAGTAAACAGTGAAACCAAATGTTATGCTTTGATGTGGAAAAATAATTGCTATCAGTTTTACAGAGTGTTCTGCGCTATAGAGGAAGTCGGTGTAAACGTAATTGCTTTAGAGTATTGGATTTAAAAAAGTTATTTAAACTCGTATCGCCCGAAAATGTTTTATCGAATCGAAATATCAAAGACGAAACTCAAAAGGACGATTTGTTTAGTTCGAAAGGACATTGGATCGGTTCCTGCTTTTGGATCAATAGTACCTAATGAATGTCGAGCCAACCGCTTCACTTCCTGTCAAGAATCATAATAATAATAAAAATGACAAAAACAGATCATCTTGTTATGATAGATACCTAATATTTATAATTGAAGGATTCGGGCGAAAAGACAAAGCCTATACCACCAAATCCGACATGAATATAAGGTAGAGGAGTGTGACAGCTCCGTTAAAATCTTAATAGGACACAACGTACCTACTGCACCAAGGGTTCATTTCCTTGGTTATTCAAGGTTGATGAGATGTTCCCAATACTGCATCTAGAAGGCGGGAGAAGAAACTTTCAACTTCGCAGTCGTAGCATCCAACATTCAACGACAGATACGTGGCATCCATGATTTATCCACAAGAGAGTACTATCAGTGCTTCAGATTCGGGTATATTCACCCGTTTTGCGGGTAATATAGACGCGATAAGGATAATGGATCGAGTAATGTGGCCCATGTGAAAATGAATGGAAAAAAGGTTCATTATTGAAAATAATAAACCAAAAGGTACAAACGATTTATTTAATAACTATCAACAACTTCAATAATTTATAACTACGGCTGCTTCAATAGTACATTTGGAAGCCGCAAATAAGAATCAACAACAACACCAACCCTTCCCTTCAGTCATACCGTCAAAAAAAGAATAAAAAGTAAGTTGAGTTGAGAGACTCCTTCTTGACTGTTAATTATCTATCTAAAAACCACCTATTTTTTACTTTAAAAAAAGGTAATAATAATAATATTAATTTGAAATTATAAAAATTATCAAATATTAATTTTTAAAAAAAATTATAAAAAATTATTATTTTATATGTTTTAGTCTGAGCAAATAGGTTTCCAGTCTATTTGAATTCATCTTTGAGCTGAAATAAAAAGTCGGCTTTGTCTTCATAGAAAATTTGTCATGGCAAGAATGTTATTTACTCTTGCATGTGAAGGTGAGAGAGTTGAAAATGAAAAAACTTGAGAGTGAATAAATAGGAGGGTAGATTTTAACCTTTCTTCTTCTCTATACGGGTCGTAATGACCCGAAGAGCTCACTAGTTCACATTCCCAACACACTTGTTGTGGCATTATAATGGTGCAGTGGTAAGAGAGGCTTAGAATCCTCAATCGGTTCCAAACCAGACTACCAACAACAGGTGTGGATGCGATCGAAAGCTTGGAGGGGGTCAGTAGTGGATCAATATGTCGAATAAAAATCTGCAAGAAGTGAGTCGGCTTTTACATTTGGGGGCCCGTTTGAAGAAGAAGAACTCGCGGAAGGAGGAGGGCAGTAAGGTCTGAGTGAAAGTGAAAGTTCAAGTTTTAGAACAATCATGCCTCGAGCGAACAGGGTTGGTACTCAACCGCAGAGGACGGTGTCGACTCGTAGGCGACCTGCTGATGTCCCAGAATCACCAGTTATTGAAACCCCTGTATTGTTGACTGAACAGCAACTGTCTTCTATGGGGAATTCATCCACTGGCTCGCTTGATCAACGAGTGCTTACAATCGAAACTGGAATGACAGGGATTCATGACCGATTAACACAGCTTGTGGCTCAACGTGAGGAGATACTGCCATTGGAAAACCGTTTGAGTACTGTTGAGGATGCTCTTTGTACAGTAAACCAACAGCTTACAAAGATTACCAGTTTCATTGCTACTCAGCAAAGTTCTCAATTTCCTCCTGGTCAATCTGCTTCATCTGATGCTCCTGGATTGTCGGACACACCTCATGTAGCTCCTCCAGCCATACCATTTGAAGTTGTTCCAAGACCACTAAAAGAGGAGGCCCTCAGTCTTTACGATGGTAAAGTAGTGTGGGAAGAATATAAGGTCCACCTCGAGGTTACAGCTCGAGCAAATCAGTGGAGCATGAATACCAGATGTGACAGGCTGGCTAATAGTTTGCGAGGGGCTGCGTTATCTGTGATGGCCGATCTAAATTAGGAAGAGAGAACCAGTTATGCAGCTCTAACAGCTGTGCTGAAACAAACCTTTGGCCAAGGCATGTTTCAATCTACCTGCAAACTCCAGTTGAAAGTCAGGAAGCAGAAGCCTAATGAGAGCATAGCTGATTTTGCTCAGGACATAGAAAAATTGGTTCGAGGAGCATTTGCAGCTGAGTCAAGAGCAGAACGAGGGAAGAGAGCAGCAGTTCATTGATGGTTTATCTGACACAGATCTGGCAAAATTAATTGTGCTGAGTAAGCCAAGGTCCATACAAGAGGCTTTGACCACAGCAATGCAGTTGGAAGCAGTAGCTCCTTCTAGTTCTGGCAGGAGGGAGAACAAGTGCTTCCAATGCAAGGAATTTGGTCATTACAAGGCACAGTGCCCACAGCTCCTCTCGAACAACCAGGGAAACTGAAACAAGCCAGGGCTGAGGGCCAAGCTCTGGTTTTGGATCAAGGCCCGCAGGTCAAAATGGCCCGTTCAGGGCACGACGCACTTTTTGTGGAAACCAGAATGTGCAAAAGAAGAATAGGAATGCTAGTAGATACAGGGGCAACGGTGTCATTACTACGCCCAGATATCGTGGATGAGCTGGGGTTGCAGATTAGTCCTTCAGATAGCCATTTCTTGCTGACAGCAGGGGACAAAATGATCATCATTGGGGAATGTTCTGCTACCATAACAGTTGGTCCTTGTTCCATCTCACAGAAATTTTTAGTTGCATCATCCCGGGACAAGGGGATACTCGGGGTAGATGCACTGCACAAACTAGAAGCCACGGTAGACATACCAAAAAGTGTGTTATGGGTGAAAAAGCAACAGGTCCCAATGCTCACCAGGTTTCAGTGTGTAGCTCGTTCCCTCCAACTGAATCTGGCACCCAAGCAAGAGGAATTATGGGGTGCACAATACCTTAAGGGTTCAGACCTCGTAGAAGGTTCAGAACAGTACACTCAAGTTCAACATGTTTTCACCAGGTTCAAGGCAGCTTTTGCAGCAGATGGGTCTCCTCTAGGAAGAACACATGTAGTTGAACATGGAATCGATACAGGGGAGGCTCCTCCCATCAAGCAAGCATCTCCATACGCTCCATACGCATCTCGGGCTCATGTTGATCAAATGTTGAAGGATATGCGAGACCAGGGCATAATTGAGCCATCAAAAAGCCCATGGGCTTCGCCTATAGTGCTTGTGCCTAAGAAGGACGGGACGACCAGGTTCTGTATCGATTACAGAAAGCTCAACAGGGTAACAAAAAAAGACTCTTATGCCCTTCCTACCATTCAAGCACTTCTGGACACTCTGGCTGGAGCAGCATGGTTTTGTGTCTTAGATTTGAAAAGCGGCTATTGGCAGATAGGCCTCAAAGATGAAGATAAGGAGAAAACAGCATTTGTAGTGGACGGGAAAGGATTGTGGCAGTTTAGGGTCATGCCCTTTGGTTTATCCAATGCTCCCGCCACTTTTCAGCGGTTAATGGAAGCTATTGTGCCTTCAGATCTAGCTCTAGTTTATCTAGACGATGTAATTGTTTATGGTCCCGACTTCCCTACAATACTGCAGAAGCTGGAAAAAGTGCTGGAACGGTTTGAGCAAGCGAATCTGCAATTGAACCCGAAGAAGTGTGTATTCTTCAAGAGAGAAGTTCAGTATCTGGGACATATAATCTCAACAGAAGGAATTCATACAGATCCTAGGAAAACTTCAGCTGTCAAGGGCTGGCCAATACCACGGAACAAGCGTGAAGTGCGATCGTTCTTGGGGTTCTGCTCCTACTACAGGAAATTCGTACCCAATTTTGCAGGCATTGCTCGGCCACTAACCCGATTGACAGAAGACAAGACTCAATTCCAGTGGGATCGAAACTCCGAGGACAGCTTTAACCATCTGAAGAATGCAATGATAACTGCACCAGTGTTAGCATTCCCTGACCTTCAAAAACCCTTCATCTTGGACTGTGATGGGAGTGGCCATGCCATCGGAAGTGTCTTGTCTCAGATGATTGATGGAAGTGAAAGGGTGATTGCGTATTACAGTCAGACACTTTCAAAGGCAGAGAAAAATTATTGTGCAACCAGGCGGGAATTGCTAGCTGTTGTGAAAAGTGTAGAGCACTTCCACTATTACTTATATGGGAACGAATTCACATTGAGGACAGATCATTCAGCATTGAGATGGTTGTGCTCATTTCATCGTCCAGAAGGACAACTAGCCAGATGGCTTGAGACCCTACAGACTTATTCCTTCACAGTTGTCCATCGACCAGGGAAAGCTCATAGAAATGCCGATGCAATGTCTCGACTATTGTGCTATAACAACTGCCATTTTTGTCAGACCAGCCGGCAAAAGCAAAATAAAGAGGAGCTAAACGTTCTGCATTTCATGGATGACTCAGATGACCAGCTACTGGACGGTGGGCTAAAGTGGTTGATCAGCAAGAAGAATGATGGAGCAATACCAAGCCCTGATGAGATTGGAGCTCAGGGTTTTCGAATTCAGCAATTGATTGCACGGTGGGAGTCTCTGGAAGTACACAATGGCAAACTGTTCCATCGTTGGGAGGACAAAGGGGGAGGACATCATTTACAGTGGGTCGTCCCAGAGCCTGCAGTCACTAGGGTGCTGTCACAATGTCATAGTAGCCCTGCAGGAGGGCATTTTTAGTTTCTGAAAACCATAGCCAATATCGGACTGGCATACTTTTGGCCCGGCATGACATCCGACACAAAGATTTGGTGTCGGTCCTGCCTAGTTTGTAGAAGAACGAAGGACCCAGGTTGAAAACTTCCTGATCCTCTGCAGCAGTTCCAAGTGGGCAGCCTGTGTCAACGAGTGGGAATGGATATTTTAGTCCATTTCCATGTACTAATCAGGGAAATTGCTACATCTTGGTAATGTCGGACTATTTCACTAAGTGGCCTGAACTAGTAGCCCTCCCCAATCAGGAAGCCCAGACCCTGGCCACGGCAATAGTTGACCATTTGATTAGCCGACATGGGGCACCGCTGGAAATTCACACCGACCAAGGCTGCAATTTTGAATCTCGGCTCCTGGCAGAGGTTAATCTGCTGTTGGGTACATGCCGGACCAGAACCACACCCCTCCATCCCCAATCTAGTGGCCTGGTGGAGCGATTGAATCGGACCATCACCAAGTACCTAGCGATGTTCATTGACCAGAGTCAGAATGATTGGGATGAAAAGTTGCCTCTCTTTCTACTCGCTCATCGATCTGCTCCACATGAAACAACGGGTATATCCACTGCTCAGCTTGTTTACGGAAGGGATCTACGTCTTCCAGACACATTAGTACGAGTACGAGTACGTTCAGGAGACAACGTCCTCTATTCCATGTCTTTCAGCTGCGAACAAGATTGGAAGAGGTTCAAAGGTTCGCAAGGGAGCAAGCAGGGTTCAAGATGAGGGTTCAGCGAGAGCAATACCATATATTTAAAAGTCGGCTTTGTCTCTAAAGATTTGTTTGGCAGGATATGAAATTACACACTGTGGATTTTTTAGTTTTTTTCTTTGTGAAATTACATTTTAAAAACCTTTTGTGACAACTCGTAGAAAATTTAAATTAGGAATGAACAGAATGACCTAGAAACAAATCATATTCCAGAAAATTATGAAATAATTAGCTTGATCATACTGGAATGCAATTAATGAAAATCAGAATTCCAATACCCCCTCACGAAGATTTACTTAAGCCAAGGTTATTCCGGAATACAAAAAACTTTGGTCTAGGCAGTGGTTTTGTAAATATGTCTGTGACCAGTTCTACACTTGGAAAATACTCCAGTTTGGTGTCTCCTCTGTCCATGACCTCTCGTATGAAATGCTACACGCATGCTGCGCATGCTCGTAAGCGTGCCGCAGTGCTATATGCTTGGTCTTGGAGTTGACTAAGGAACTACTCACCCATTTCATGGCAGCTTCATTGTCAGTCTATATGACTATCATTTATTAAAGTACATTTATGTGGTTTACCAATGTTTTCAAGTAGATAGCTTTCTCTGCTTCTTCGCTCAGTGGCATGTATTAACTTTCAGGTGTAAACTGGGTCCCGGTGCGCTACTTTCGGAATTCCCAACTCATCCTTGTTCCTACACATCTGAAGCAATATTTTGTATAGGAGCGACCATCTCTACAGCTACCTAGATTCGCGTCATAGCTTCCGGTTAATTCTGTATTTACGAGTTTTCGGAATTGCTGAATTGGTGCCTTTCAGGTATTTTAAAACTCGTTTGGCAGCACTCTAGTATTCTTTTCAGAAGCACGAGTTGGACTGATATAAGTGGCTCACTGCAAACTATGTCAGGCCTCGTTGCTCTTTTCAGAAACAATAATCATTCAATAAGGATTTTGTTTGGCACATCTGGCAACTCCCCCTTTGTAGCTTCTCGAGCTTGAATGTGTTAATCATTGTGGTTTTGATTATTTCTGAATTTTCCATTTCTAAGTTTTCCAATAATTAATTGATACAGTTTTAGCGAATTTTTGTAGAAAATGAAGCTATTGCAAAGGCTCCAAAAATTTTAAAATAAAAATTTTTGAAAGTTTTCTTCATTAAATCCGTTTTGAGACATTCTGAAACAAATCCTAGAGTTTAACGCTTTTTCATATATATGTCCTTCCAGACGATAACTCTCGTTAGGATTGAGATAAAAATTCCGTTCTTGCACCAAAAAATCAAGCTTTCCAAACAAAAGGACGAGTTTGTTGGCCACATTGGCTTGAGCACATTGAATTGGTCAAATTTCAAAAAATGCTGAAAAAATCACTAAAAACAGCAAAAAACAGGTAAAAATTGTAACATTTATATTTTTTTAGCCGAATATTGCTCAAATAAAATTGAATAACTATAACATTCATTCACATTCAAAAATTTATGTACAAAATTGTGATGTAAAATGGACTTGAAATTCATTAAAGTTTGCTAAAATATCGATAAAAACTCCAAAAAGTTTAAAATCCGAAATCTCTTTTTGAATCGCAGAAAATTATTTGGAAAGAGTTTTTTGCCATAAAATTATTGGTTAGCAATTTCTTTTCCCTCAAATTTGTTTCCTCAAAAGTTTTGGTATCTACTCACCTTGAAACGTAAAGTGACAAAGTTTGACAGAAAATGATTTTTTTCCCCTACTCGATTACAAAGGCTTATTATTGGAAATAATAAACCGAAAAGGGAGAAAATAGGGAATTGGAAAGAAGGAATCAATTGATTAGTGCAACTCGTTGTTTCTCCACGGATGGAGTTACGTTTTGCAAAGAAGGAAAAAGGAACGTTTTAGAAAGGGTGAGGTCGGATCGTTGGAGGACGAACAGGAGGGCGATGAGGTGAGTTTAAAGGGGCGATAGGATGGAGGGGGGGGGGGGGGGGGGGGGCTGGCGGAAATAAAACGCGAGGTTTGGGAAAGGTTATCCCGGCTCCGAGGATGAAGGCAACTCCGGCAAGGTGACTCCGAGGTCGCGGGCGCGAAGCTGTTACGGGCGGAGCTGCCAGCGCAACAAAGAGCGCCGTCGACTCTTCCGCACACTTGGGCCGCCACTTGGCCACTTATCTCCTTCGAAACACTTGGCCTCCTGTCATCATCACTGAGTCTAAATCGCTTGATAGTCGCACGGTGGCTGCAACGTCCTTGTTTCAGCCCTGGGTTACACCTTTTAGTTTCCCTATCGCTTTCAATAACGAACATTTGAAAAATAATCCACAGAAAAAAGAAAAACATAGAGTTATTACTTATACTACATCGTTCGAAAGTGGAACTAAACTAAGGTTGAACGAAATTTTTGTTAAAATAAGGGTAATACTTGCGTACGAATCGTCAAAACAGTTACACATTTTCATGCCTCCATGGAAATGTAATTCAAGAATGGAAATTGTCGCCACTATCACGGCAAAGCATTGAATCATCTTGTCAGGCAACCTGGAAACCCTCCCACACATCCTTCCTGGTACAGCTCTGGCCTCATGGCAGATGAAAACGTTTGAACGGATATTGAAATTTAGACTTCAGTGGTGGTTGGAACACCACTCGATCCTGCCAGTATCTCAGTACGGATTCCGGATGGGACGATCGACGACAGATGCAGTTGCCTCTCTTTTAATCGATATCCAGAATGGCCTAACAAGAAATGAAACAACCCTTGCACTGTTCTTAGACTGTTGGTAGTTTTGTTTTCCAATACTCCCTGACAACACTACATATGTTCTTTTTTGTTTATTTGTAACGATGATCAAAATATATTCAGTTCTGTTCTAGAATTAATCAAGAAAAATTGTTATTATTTACAAAAAGTATTTAAAGAGTAAATAATATTGTTAGGAAGGTGTGGGATAAAGTACATGTCTCGAAGGATATCCGTGCCCTTTCAAACATAGACATAGCCTCAGCATATGACGACGTCCGAATTCCTCGGTTGAAACAAAAATTGGAAAAAATCGGGCTTCCAGGCCATACATCCTTCACGAAATTGATTTTGGAGAGGAACCTTCAATATTAGGACGCAGGATTCATTGATAGGACCCCTTAAAGTGTACTAGGGTGTACCATAGGGTTGCATAGTGAGCCCAACTCTCTACTAGGTTTACGTCGTTGGAATCAGTGACGCTATCCCTCAAGGTGTCAAAATTCTGCAATATCCGAATGATTTTTGCAAATATGTGACGGATAGAGTTTTGACATTGAAAATGTCTTAGTCGACGGGTAAACCGGAAATTTTGTTACGGAAATTTTGTTACGCAAAGAAAAAACGTCACGCAACCTATAAACAAGTTAGGTGTTGTTATGATAGTAGGTGTAGTTATGGTAGTTTTCGCAACATGCAGTGAATAAATCATAAGATGTTCGGTTGGAGAAATCAGTAGATACGAGTTGTCACTATTAAGTTTCATGTGAAGCACTGTTCGGGCAAAATGGTTATTTTATGTTTTCTAATTGTTATTTTATTTAAAACAATAAAAAAATTCAAATTACTGAGACATTTTCAATGCTCATAGCTCTTCTCTCATAAGAGAGAAAGTACGAGCGGCCTGCCGTGTTTTTTGACAACAGGTCAGAGCTTCTCGATCTTCCTGTTCAGGCTGCTTTAACATGGGAGATCTAGAATACAGTTACAAAGTATGGGGGGACTCAGATCAGCTTCAGAACCTCTGAGGCTAATATCTTTCCTAACCATTTTTAAATAATCTTAAAAGTCGAAGTCGAATGAAAACTGTAAGAGGCATGCTTGTTATTAATGATACGATCGTTGTAGTATATACTCGCACCTATTAATGGTACATTAGAGCTGTAGAGGATTACATCTTTCTATTGATAACCAGAAATTGTAGTAAAGATAGAAAAATATAAACTTTTGTATTTTCGGTATTGGAAATCACACATGTTTTTATATGGCAAATTTAAGGAAGAAAGTGAGCTTTCCAAAATTTAAAACGCAATAACTTTCTTATTGTTGCTTATTTTTGGCCACCAAGGTAGTCATTCGGCGAAATAGTTATTTGAAGTGATTTAGGTAAGGTTTCTTTTGACCGCAATGCTAATCGTTATTCACATCGCGCCTGTGTACTGAAACCTTAATATAAATGCCAACTATCAGCTGGGGTGTCGCAAGAACAAAAATACCGAACCCCATTAAGACTTATTAGCGTCTCACTGTTCAGAGGTGGTTTTCGTGAAGGCTCATTGTTTACTTAATCCGTTACCAAATATTCCACGAGACCATTAATTTTCTCATCAAGCCAACTCCAAAAATTACTTACCACCTCGTTAAGGCGTTATTCTAATGGCTAAGTTGACACGGAAATATTTCAATGAACCGAGATTAACGAACGGGAAATTATTTATAAATAGAGGTAAAAGTGGAAAATAATGAGGGCGGCGCGGCTCGAGATCGGGGAGAGAGATTAGCCCGGGCGGCACGTTGGAATCGTTTATCGAGCAGAAAAAATCCACAAGGAACAGGCTAACACCAGTAAACCGCAGCTGAGCTTAGATAAAATAGCTAGGGAAGTTACTGTTTTTAGGAATATCTTCTCTGTGATTCAGACAATACAGATAATCACATAGTCAGGATTTCCATAACGGGAAAATTGCCTCTTTTAAGAAAAAACGGCCTCTCGAGAGGAAAAAGTTTTAAGAGGGGAAGTGTTGGAACTTCTCTAATCCAAGGAGTTAATTATTAAATCAACAATACGTGGAACGAATTGATTGGACAATTATATTTCTCCTTAACCACTAGTTTTTTTTTATTTTATTTTTTTTTTTTTTTTTTTTTTTTTTTTTTTTTTTTTTTTTTTATTTTATTTTTTTTTTTAGTAAAATAAATTTATTGTGATGTTTGAAGTGATTTGTGCGTTTGCTTTAGTAATATTACACAGACCGATTAGGTAATCAAACAAACAGTAATGCAATATTGAAAAGCAGATTAAGTAAAGGTATTCAGGCATTTAATAGGCAACATGTAAATAACTTATTAGGGAAACTCATAATCCAAGTAAACTTGTTGGAACAGGATGAAAGGGGAAATTTGAAAACGGTTTCTAGTATTTTACCGAATTTCAGAAGAATCTCCAAAAGCCCTCTCTAGCCCCACCTCTATAGAAACAATAAGTCCGCCAAGTTGGGTACTGCACATAACAGTCTCTGTAACAGTCATTGAAATGTTTGAAATAATCATTAAAGATTCCATAGCGTTCCTAGGGTTGGGAGCAATAGTAAATCAAGATGTTGTGCTAAACGACACGTTCAATTAGGGAATGAGAAAATGGTGCTTGATAGATGTTAGGTTTGCGCGTATGCAAAATATACAAATGGGTCGGGAGTGATGAAGTTCATTAGAGACTATTTTTTAAAGCCTAACCCGTACGTTCTCTGACAGTTTCTCAAAAAATGAGAGCATTCCAACGATGGCGAACGATTTTCCTGCTATGAAAACTAAAGGAGTTACACTTCCCTAGTAATGCATTGGTTGTACGTGAAAATCAATAGAAAATCAATATTTTCGCCGTAACGTGACAGGCGGAAAAATAGGTTACGTCCTGTTAATCATTATTACTTAAATGATTTTAAAAAAAACTAAGACTAGACGAAGGATAGGCTCATAACTAAATGCATGTCACCATAAATAATCAGCAAAGTGAAATAAAACTACGACTAGATTGTACATAAGTATATCGCAGATCAGATGACACAGTTCGTTGTTGTAGTAACTTCACATTTACTTGAAAATATGAAAACAGGTTGTAATCAATAATTCGAATTCTTATATTTTAGGAATATTCATCAGAGTAAACAAACTATCATACCGTTAACAACACATAATAATCAAGGTATATCATCTTCTTCCCCCCCCCTCCATTCTTCTCTTTACCCATGCTTTCTCTCCCTCGGCAAATTATTTAGCAACACGTAGCTTTGAAATATCCTCTTCGAAGTTGCTTGTGAGGTCAGGTTTCAGGAGTGTGAGTTTCCTTCTTAGTGGTCATCCTAATATCAATTCGGCTGGCGTCCTATGTGCGGTCATGAGTGCTAAGTTCGGCATGACATCAAATACCTACACAGCCTCGTATTAATATCCTCACCTCCTTTCTTGGACGATGAAAACCTTTGTTTAAATGTTCTCAGAGCTGGGAGAGTGGTGTTTGGACCCTGATGAGTTTTTATTGTTAAAAAAGAGGAACAGATTATTTTAATAAGTCTAGGGAAAAAAAAATAATAACGATTGTGAAATGTTGCCACAAACAAATTGGTGTAATAGCTAAATTACTATTAGCCAATTGGTGTAATAGCGTCGTACCTTAAGTTAGCTACTCAAGCTTAGTTGGCTGTAATGCCTGGTTCATAAGATTATCTTCTACCTTAGGTTCTTATTATATATGTTTTCTAGTAAAGGGAGCTAACATCTAGGGTATAGGGATTTAAAGAAGGTTGTGGAGAGGGTAGTGTAGAAGCTGTTTTTGAGGCGGATAGTTCCAGCCAATTCCAATGGCGGACAAATTAATTGTAATAGGTACATACTTAATCTAATTTTTTCTTCGTTTTATATTTTTATTATCCTCGGCCTGCTAGTTTGCTCGACAATCATGGGCCTAATTACCAAAGTTGATATTGATGCAGACGCTATCTGGAAGCACATTTATTCAAACCATTGGAGCCAAAGTGAAGTGCCTAATTGAATTCGAGTCACCTCTAGTGGGGCAGGCGCATCCTCTTGGAATTACAAGTTTCCTTCCTCCGTCAGATGATTTCTCAGTTCAGCTGCCGGCTCTCGTTGCTCACAAGTCACCTTCAAGGTTTCCATTGTCGAAACGTTTTGTCGGCGGGACGCGGACACTTGCGAAACCTTCCCGCTCCGAGAAAAGGGAAATTGGGTCAGCTGAGTGAGGGTTGGCTTTGGATGGTGGGAAGGGGGGGCGTATCGAATCCCTCGCGACGGGCAATCGATTATATCTCCGTGACGGCAAGGCTCCTGCTCCTGCAATTAAGGAAGCTTCTCCTCTCTGCTCCCTTTGCGACAATGAATAATCAAATACTTTCCGAGGGTCATAGCCTGCTATTGGAAGAACGATATTCGGATTTCATAAAGTGTACCTTCATTCTTTATTTTGTAACTACAATCCTGGCACCTTCCTACGTTATAGTCATTAACAAGTTATCAGCAGGAGTTCACTATTTGGCTATCCGTTTTATCGGGGATAAGCAGGTGGCCTTGAGAAACTTGGTTGCCCTGTTGCAAAAGCGCTAATAGAGCGAGGCCGTCGATCTGTGACTAAGTTCAAAGCAAGTAGCAAAATCCATAGTGGTACACAAACTATAAGTAAACTAACTGGTAGGTGAATGCTTAGCGATGCATTAACATTATATTCATGTATAGTTTGGTGCCCTAGATGCTACCACCTGAATGTGTAGTGTTGCTCTGAAATAAATAAAAATACCAACTCCAAATCAATCCTTTTAGTAAAATATACGTTACCTACTTAGCTGGACAAATAGATCAGAATGGTGTATACACAGTTTAGTGGTCTGGAACCTCGCATCCGAAAAAAAAATTATATATAGGTATATATATATACTCGGCGCTTCGCGCCTCGCCGGGGGGCTTCGCCCCCCTGGACCCCCCGGATCTTTTCTCTTTTCTACTGTGTAGAAAACGAGGATAATTTGCTATGCAATTCTTAGCCTGAAAACGCTCAAAAAATAAAGTAGGTATAAAAAAATTTGGATATAAAAAAATTTTCAAGCCTGGCTGGGATTCGAACCCACGAACTCGCGCTTCGCGTTACGGACATTTTTCGTTACGGACGTTACAAAAAAAATTGTTGGGGGTGGGCCTAAGAATTGCATAGCAATTAATATATATCGTCAATCAACTTCTAGTAAAATATAGATTAGTTGGAAAATCGAAAAGAAAATCGTGCTGGCTACTTGCACTGGCGCTTTTGATGAGATTCAAGAAGGGGTGGTTCTTTTCCATGGGTTTCCACACGGATTGGCGCTTATAAAACCCATAAGATTGTTTCAACCTCTGACAAACCAGAGGAAGGTAAATTGGTAACCAGTTTATGAACAATCCTTTTATTGATATTTCACACATAGGTATGTACGTATTTTGAGTCTAACAATTATTTCATTCGATAGTCAATCGGTTATATTTCCGTGACTTTAAAGATCTTTGTTACAAAAAATAAGTACTTACCTAGCTATGGATCATTATCTTTTTCGCCAAGACTTTTAAAATCAAAATTTTCGAAAATTTTCTTCATTGGAATCCGTTTTGAGACATTCTCAAAGAATCTTAGAGTCTAACGCTTTTTCATTCGTACATATACCTATATTATATATATATATATATATATATATATATATATATATATATATATATATATATATATATATATATATATATATATATATATATATTATTTTGAGGAGTTACAGAAGGTTGGAAAAAGATAGGAAACACTTAAATAAACTTACAAAATTAAGAGAGTTTTCTCTTAAGAAGTTTCTCTTAATTTTGTAAGTTTATTTAAGTGTTTCCTATCTTTTTCCAACCTTCTGTAACTCCTCAAAATAATATTACACGCGAGTGTTTTCATTTTTCATCAAAACTATATATATATATATATATATATATATATATATATATATATATATATATATATATATATATAAGTTACATACGACGCCTCAACCCTTGGGTAATAACGAGCTGACGCAGCAGCCAATCCCTATATAAGCCCGCGGCCATCAGCCTCGGTAGTTGAGTCTCCGCCCGTACGTCCCCGCATAAACATCGCGCAGTGCATCATCTTTGTTCAGTCTTGTGAAAAGTGAATAAAGTCATTTTTAAAAACTCTAAACTCTACGAGTCTTATTTAATTGGCGCTTGTCGGAAAGACGTGGTTTTTTTTCTTTGCTCCGCACACGCGAGGAAAAAACCGAGAACCTTCTAGAAAAGTGTCTGATTGGGATTACACACGACGGAAATCAACGGGACTGGACTCCTTACATGGACATGGGCATCCCTCTGTAAGTAAATCACTGCGCAACATTTTTTAATAAGAGTACAGTCCACTGAAAAGTATATTCGGCGGACACTCACCCATTCTTAAGCCCACTTCAAATATACAACTTACTTCACTTCCAAGAAGCTTCAAAAATTCTGTTAAAAGTTTTAAACCCGCAAAGAACGAATATCTGACCGGGAAGAACTTTAATAGACTTCAGAATTAAACTTCAGAATATATAGACGTCCACTCTTCATTTGTTAAAACGACACCTCGTCAGAGATCTACCCACGCACAGGACGTAGGTCTCGGATTAGAAACTTTATCGCTCCCGAGCTGCAGATAAGCTCACCCGCTCGACTGCTCGCCCTTGACGGCCGCCGTCCCTTTAAATCATTCTCCACCTCTGCATTCTTCTCGTCTCCTACACGAAGACACCATTCTTAATTAAGATAATTTTAAGAAATTTTAATCTTTTGAATTTTAATCTTGTTTTCAGCATTGTTCTCATTATCATCATTGTTTTTATTTTGTATCTTTTATAACTCGGCACTGTACAGGTCAGATTAGGTTTAACCCCGTAAGCACGTCCTAAAACACTCAAAATTCCCAAAGAACTAAAACGTTTTGTGGCCGATAGGGTCTCTAATCGTCTAGGGATCCTTCTCAGAGATCAAATCCGGCCCCAACACCTTTCTACTATCCCCGAAAACATCGACATGTCCGTCGATACTGGAGCCACCGGGGGCAAACCCAAAATCGAAGATCTGATCGCGCAGAATTCCGAGTTGATGGCGCAAAACACCCAATTTAATCACTTATTGGAAGCGACCCAACAGGTCCTCCGGGAACAAAACGCGACGCAACTCAGATTAGAAGCCGCGTTAAACGAAGCTACGGGCGCCCTCGAATTGATGAGATTAGGAGGCGCACGTTTACCGAATAGGAAACCCGAAATCGCCGAAGTCCCGACATTTAAAAAAGAACACATGGAACTCATTCCAGTGTTTAAAGGAGACCCGGAAACATTGAACGATTTCTTACTCGTAACACAAGAATTGAACGATAGATTTTTCAATTACAACGATGTAGGAGACTTCCAAAATAGGATGATCTTACACGCCATAAAAGCAAAAATCCAGCCTCCCGCTTCGAGCGCAATAAACTCGGGAAATATCACAACATACAAACAAATCAAAGACGCATTAATCAATGCCTTTTCCGATAAACGGGACGTGTTCTCCATGAATTTGGACCTCTCTAACATGAGACAAGGAGAGCACGAAGACCCATTCAAGTTCCACCATAGGGTAACAGAAGCATTGAACAAAATAACCGCGTATGCCAACATCCACGAACCCGATGAGGCTGACAACATAATTAGACATCATACACAACTCGCGCTAAGATGTTTCTTATTACACCTTAGAGAACCACTAGGAAGCTTATTGCGGACCCGACAACCTAAAGACCTGAATGAGGCACTTGGATGGATGACGAACGATTACCAGTTGTTACCGTCGAACTCCCGTCCAAAACAAAATGCTCCCCTCAAGCAAAACCAAGCTCCTCAATACAGAGTTCCGCCCCCGCACCGTCTTTATGGGCCCCCTAGGCAGAACCCTGCATATTGGTCTCAAACACCTGTTGCGAGATCTTATAGACTACTACAAAGCCTAGCTCCACCTCAATGGTCCGGCCCACCTAGGCAGCCAAATCCTCCACCTCAATGGTCTGGCCCGCCTAGACAGCCAAATCCTCAACAAACCCCTTCGAACTTACAAAGAAACAGCTACCAAAACAGGCCAACATATCAAAGAAACCCTCCAAATAATCAGAAATCTTCCCAAAATACTCAAAGGAATTGGAAACCAATGTCGTGGCAGACAACAAATCCGAATCCGAATCCAAATTTTCACAATTTACAAACCGAAGAATACGGTGACGAAGCCTACGGTTATTACGACTCAAATTACCAAAACGACCAAACGATTGATGAACCCAATAACTATCATGACCCGAATAATGACCTATATTACGACGCATATGAGTGGCCAGACCAATCCGCGGAAAATTCCCAAAGCCAAAAGGATGAAACTCCTTTTTTAGAGGACCCTTGCCTCCAACCAACGCATGCAACCTCATGAACCTAAACTTTAAACCGATCAACAAGCTCCCCTATATCATATTGCCTAAATTAAACTTAAAAATCCTCGTAGACACAGGGAGCTCGGCCAGTTTTGTCAACCCGTTAATAGCAGAAAAATACTTCCCTATCAAAACAAATGATGAACCTTTTTCCGTTACGACTGTCCACGGAACCTCCTTAGTCACTTCAAGTGCCATGGTCCCGTGCGACGAACTACTTCGAGAAAAGGGTTTAAACCTAAAATTCCGACTATTCCCATTCCATTCTAGATTCGATCTCCTGATCGGCATTGATAACCTAGAATTTATAAAAGCCGATATAAGCATCAGGAATAAAGTATTCCAAACCCCTCATGTAAACCTCCCGTTGCAATATCTAAATTTAGACATCACTGAGACGTACACCATTGACGGTAGGAGTATCCAACAGGTAAAACTGGTACTCAATAACATTGAAAATGGAGATGCGATCATCCCCTACCAAAAGATAGGACCCGTAGAAATTCCCCAATGCGTGGTTAAAGTAAAAAATTATGATGCTTACGTCCAAGTATTGAATTCCGGCGAAAACCCCTACCAATTCACGCAGGCTACCCCCATATTAGCCGAAGAGATCGACCCTCAAACTACTGACTTACAAACCCAAAAACCCGTCTCAAACTCAAACTTAAACCACTTCGAAAAATCAACATTCAAATTTGATTTAGGCCAACTTCGCCTCGACCACATGAACGAGGAAGAAAAACTCGCGATATCCAAATTAGTCACCAAATACGCAGATATTTTTCATCAAGAAGGCACCCCCCTTAGTTTCACCAACAACGTCAAGCACGTCATTCGCACTACTGACGAAATACCAGTCTACACAAAAAATTATAGATTCCCTGAGGTACATTTGAACGAACTCGACAAACAAATGGAAGAACTTCTCCAACAAGGGATCGTTCGAAACTCTCAAAGCCCTTGGAATGCCCCTATCTGGATAGTCCCAAAAAAACAAGACAGCAGTGGGAAGCAAAAGTTTCGAATCGTTGTAGATTATCGTAAACTAAACGAAAAAACAATAGAAGATAAATACCCTCTTCCCCAAATTTCGGAACTATTAGACAAGTTGGGAAGATGCCAATATTTCAGTACCATTGACTTAAAATCTTCCTTTCACCAAATAGAAATGGATCCCAATAGCATCAGCAAAACAGCCTTCAGCACCCCCACACGTCATTTGGAGTGGACACGCGTCCCCTTTGGGTTAAAGAACGCACCTAGTACATTCCAACGCGTGATGGACAATATACTACGTGGTATCGCAAATGAATACTGTTGCGTATATTTGGACGACATTATAGTATTTAGCACTAGCCTACAGGAACACGTACACCGTTTAGAATCAGTCTTTAAACGCCTTCGATCTGCTAACCTCAAGGTACAACTAGATAAGACCGACTTTTTGAGAAGAGAAGTTTGTTACCTAGGTCACGTAGTCACACCAGACGGAGTAAAACCAAACCCAGACAAAATTAAAGCAATAAAAAATTATCCCATTCCAAAAACTACAAAAGAAATCAAGGGATTCTTAGGACTGTTAGGGTACTACCGAAAATTCATAAAGGACTTCGCAAAACTAACAAAACCTATGACTAAATGTCTCAAAAAAGACGCTCTCATAGACATCACAGACCCTGAGTATCGACAATGCTTCGAAACTTGCAAAGACCTCCTAAGCAATGACCCAATCCTTCAATACCCAGATTTCTCGAAACCCTTCAGGCTCACTACGGACGCGAGCAACGTAGCTTTAGGGGCAGTTTTAAGTCAAATTTCAGATAACTCCGATCTACCGGTAGCTTACGCGAGCCGGACGTTAAACCAATCCGAACAAAAATATAGCACAATTGAAAAAGAGCTACTCGCCATCGTATGGGCTGTAGGTTACTTCCGCCCCTACTTGTATGGTAGAAAATTCACTATCTTTTCTGATCACCACCCGCTACAATGGCTCTTCAACCATAAAGAACCTGGTTCCCGATTGTTCGCATGGAAAACGAAACTGCAAGCATACGACTTTGACATAATTTATAAAAAGGGAGCCCTCAACACAAACGCAGATGCACTATCCAGAGTCAAAATAGAAAACCAACCTTACTTACATACCTTACACTGTGACCAACTTACCCAACTTTTAGGCAAACAACTGGACCTTACCTCTACCGACGACGCCGACTCTGTGGTCGCACACGTCGATCCTGGGGAGGAAGGGGTGACTGACGAAACCTCATCTAGACACACAGTCCACTCCAACTTTTTAGGGAATACAGTTGTCAATATACCCATTCGCGACCAGCCAATCAACATTTCTTCGAACCAGATAATACTCACAGTAGTTAACCACCCTGTCCCCGACATGGTTAAACTCACGACCCTTTTCGGAAACAAAACTCGCATGCTCGTCAAAGTAAATGATCAAGAGTTTGAAAACGATGTAATAAAATTCACCAAAGAATACATCCACCCTAGGGTAAAATATGGCATTTATTTCGAAACCGATGTATACGAAAAATTTGCTAAAGTCATTGCAACTCATTTCACCCACTCAGAAATAAACCTCACTAAATACTCCAAACGCTTGATCGACATCCAATCGGAAAAAGAACAAACAGATCTAATTTCCAAATATCATGATGGAGTTACAAACCATCGCGGCATAGACGAAACATACGAAAAATTAAAAAGGGAATATTATTGGCCGAATTTGAAGATCGCTATTCAAAAATTCATCAACAACTGCGAATTGTGTCTAAAATGCAAATACGAAAGATCTCCGCTCAAAATTAAATACAACATCACTCCTACAGCTGTCCGACCTTTAGAGACATTACATATAGACAAATTCACCATAGAAAACTCTAAATTCCTAACGATAATTTGTCCATTTTCCAAATACGCGCAAGCATACCCTATCTCTTCTTCCACCGGCGTTGAAATAGTTAACGGACTAATGAAGTTCTTTGCCCACCATGGGATCCCGAACAAAATTATTTCGGACAATGGAACCGAATTTCAAAATTCATTAGTGAAAGAATTGATGGCCCTCCATAAAATAAACATTCACTTCATATCCTCGCAACACCCGGAATCCAATGGTATCGCTGAAAGATTTCATTCCACTCTCATAGAGCACGTCCGATTACTAACCAATAGGGAAGAATTCAAAACTTGTACCACATGCCATAAAGTCAATTATGCAATCATTGCCTACAATAATTCGATCCACTCCGCGTCAAAATTAACACCGTTCGAACTCCTATACGGGCACGTGAATAACCGCTCTCTCCTAGAAATGGATATCGAAAAAGCGATGGCACATGACTATTTAGACCGACATAAAGAAAGAGTAAAAGCCTTATACGCACAAGTGTCCGAAAAACTCCAGGAACAAAAGGAAAAAGTAGCTGACGAGAAAAACGTGAACCGCATAGACCCCCCTGAAATCCCTGACGAAATTTTTATTAAAACCATCCAACGACAAAGCAAGACTAAACCTAAATACAATAAAGAAGAAGTTAAAGAAATAGACCCGGCTATGAAAACAGTACAAATTCACCCACGTCATCATAACACCAAAGAGAAGGCTCACTTAACCAACGTAAAACCACCCAGGAAATTCTATGAGACCAAAGTCCAAAATGCATGGAATACCGAACTACCATCCTCAGATACTTTAACACATAAATACGGACTCAAACTAACTAGGGAAAACTTACTGACACTAAAACCCGGAAACTGGATAGACGACATGATTATGAACTTCTATATGGAGTTGATAGACGAAAGGAATAGAAACCACAAAACATTTCCCTCAACCTTCTGTTTTAACTCTTTCCTCTACCCTATGTTAGAAGCACACGGTTACGACCGAGTAAGACACTTTACTCGTAGGTCAGACATAGCAAAGATTTAATAATCATACCAATCCATAAAACAAACCATTGGAGTCTCGTGGTAATTAACACGAAACGTAAACAGATCACGTACCTAGACTCCCTCTCCGAAACACGTACAAGAAATGGCACTGCAGCCGCATACGCCATCCCGATCCTAGAAAACATTCAATCGTACCTGGCTTTCGAGTTTCTCGAAAAGAGGGGAATCCTACTGGATTCAGAAAACTGGGAAACAATCCACTTGCTAACAATCCCACAACAATCGAACTCAGACGATTGTGGTGTTTTCGTCTGCCAGTTTGCCAAAGCAATAACGAGCAATAAGAACCCTACTTTCTCCCAAACTGACATACCATACCTCCGAGAACAGATGTGTACAGAAATCCTCAGGAATTCCCTGTTTTGACATTGTTACAGGATCCTGATCCTCCTCTCCTCCGCCTCAGGACTAGAATTAGTCAACGTCACATTGAACCCTGGACTTCTCCCAGTACTCCTTAGACCGGCCAAAATAGTGGAAGGTTATCATACCATCACTCACTATTACGACCTCAGCGCTTTAATTTCAAAAATCAATTCCCTTCGCACTCAGTACCAACAAGTGTTCACTTCCGTTATAGACTCCCAGACTACATACATAGAACGCACTGATATGTTCACCACAACTATAAACCATACCTTCGAAGTGATTGACTCTAAAATACAAAACTTTAAGATCGGCAACCAACGAACAAAGAGATCAAAAAGAGGACTAGTTGACGGGTTAGGCTCCTTAATCAAATTTGTTACGGGAAACCTAGACGCGAAGGATAGCGAACGCTACGATAACATAATAAACCATTTACAACGAAATCAAGAAAACTTACAGGACCAACTAAACTCTCAATATTCGGTGAATCAAGCTTTTGCCGAAAATTTTAACAAAACTATGGACATCATCAATCATAACAACCTTCAGATCCAGAAAGAGTTTGAATCCCTTCGAGACATGAAAGTAGGGGAACAAACACACATTCGTGCCTTGAATGACTTCCTGGAACATTGCCAAATTTCACTACAACTACTAATAAACGTTATCCAGGACATAGAGACGTCACTCACCTTCTGTGAATTGGGTAAATTACATCCAAGTATCCTGAGCTCAGAACTTTTGTTAGACGAATTAGACCGCCTCACGGTATTCTATGGCCCTAGGTTCCTGAACCATACCGGAAAAGACCTATTCGAAATTAAATCCCACATAAAAGTCCAATGCTTTATCGGAACAGACGAAATAGTCTACTTTCTCGATGTCCCTATTGTAGATCCCAGAAATTTCGACCTATACTATTTAGAATCCCTACCGGCAACATTAAATTCCGAGTACGTAACGATCGTACCCTCCGTTCGCTACCTGTTGAAATCACAAAATGAAGTCCTTACCCTAAGAGACGAATGCCCTTCTGGCCTCGCCTATTATCTCTGCCCCGGTCACATGTTAATAGATGTCAATTCCCAGTGTGAAGCCGAATTCCTTAAGACAAGTTCCACGGGAAATTGCAATTACGCAAAACTGGAAATCCCCACCAACTACGTCTCGCTCTTGTATAGGATCAATCAATACTTGCTCGTCTTCCCTCATGGCGATGTACTCACTATCACCTCAAAATTCGGAAAAGAGTTACGAAACTTACGAGGGATCTACCTGGTCAGACCTAGCCAGAACTTAGTGTCCTATCACAATCAAACCCTGTTTGCTGCACATAGAAGCATCTTAGGCACACCCCTTATAGTCAGTAACGTACAACTCACGCCCGACTCCTCAAAAACATTAGATAATGTAATTCAGCTTAAAAATCTAGATTTGTCCTCTATACAACTAGAAAATTGGAAACCTGTCAAACGCTTCACGTTATATCAACTTGCAACCCCTAGTTTCTGGTCTATACTCCTTTATGTCATGTTACTCAGTTTCATCGTAACAATTATAGTTCAATACAAGAAGCACAAAAGACGACAAAATGCCTAATGGGCACCTCATTATGTCACCTTTATGTAATTGTACTATGTAATCACCGTTATTACTATTACATCTTATCGTAACCATTGTAATTAATTTTTCATTGTTTTCATTGTTTTAATTATCATATCAGGCTACCTTTATGTAATCGTAAATATTAGGTAAGCACTGTCATTACTATTGCATTTTATTGTAATCATTGTATTCATTGTTTTGATGATCATTGTATTTATTGTAATCATTTTTGTATCATTTTTGTATTCATTGTAACCATTATAATCGAAAACCCAGAGATGATGCACACCCCCAAAACTAAACTATGAAATTTCGTGTCCCCAAAACTAAAATCTGCATTTGCCCACAAAAAATAATTACCTAGCACAAAATATAATAAACAAAACTTTTGGGTCCCCAAAATTTCAACTTAGGGGGGAGGAGTTACATACGACGCCTCAACCCTTGGGTAATAACGAGCTGACGCAGCAGCCAATCCCTATATAAGCCCGCGGCCATCAGCCTCGGTAGTTCAGTCTCCGCCCGTACGTCCCCGCATAAACATCGCGCAGTGCATCATCTTTGTTCAGTCTTGTGAAAAGTGAATAAAGTCATTTTTAAAAACTCTAAACTCTACGAGTCTTATTTAATTTATATATATCACTTGAATAATGACTCTACAAGAGCTTCAATAAATCACTTGGTAAGAAAAGAAAACAGAAAATAACAACACAAAACTATTTTTAATATTTCGGCTTCTGCCTTTTTCAAAACTACGAGAGAAAATGATTAATTTGGGCTGTTAGCAACGTTGGCAAGGATTGTTGTAACTTTGGATATCGCTTCAACGTTCAACGTCTAATATTCAGTCCTGGAGGATCGTAGGCACCTAACACGTTGCTATGGGCTTTTTCCGACTGGTGAAGTATTCTCTTGTTGTCGTTGGGTCTCATTTTTTTCAAGAGTTTAATGCCAAAACAATCATCAAAAGATGAATTATGCGTAATGACTATAAGGCCCTCTACACACGAAGATACTAGTTAGTAACGCAACCAGTTGGTAACTCGAGTTCCTAACCAGTTACAGACTGATTGGTGACTTGGCTCCACACACGAGGCTACTCATCACTAACCGAAATCTTTGATGTTCAGTAGGATCATGGACATCGTAGGAGAAACGTCGGATAGTTCAAGTGGTGACGAAACCATAATATTGTATAATTATATAAGAAGGAGGAGAAGAAGAAAAATCAGAAGTTGTTGGATACACCCATACCTTGAGAAGAATTTTCAAAATAGGTTGTTTGCCGCTTCAAAAGAGATAAACTTATCTGATGCGAAATTCCTGGCATTCTACAGAATGAGTAAACAAAGTTATTTGGAACTTGTTAAATTGGTTTCCCCTGTTTTGCGGAAGGAAAACACGGAAAACAGGTTGAAATTGTATAAAATCGGATGTTTTTCGACTTCTCCCACTAACAACAGGTTGATTTGTTGGTCACCCATGGCTCGAGTTAGTTACTGGAATCACAGGTGACTGGACATGCGAGTCAACAGGGAACTAGTTAGTAACTGGTTTCTAACCAGTTACTAACCAGTTGCGCCGTGTGCGGTTCCCCATTGAATTACATAGGAAGTGACTCAAAGTAAACTTTTTAGTAATTCGCGTCACTAACCAGTTACTAACTGGTAGCTTCGTGTGTAGAGGGCCTAACTCTCCTTAGGATTGAAACAAAAAGTCCGTTCTAGCGCCAAATTATCAAGCATTCCAAATGAAAGGGTGAGTTTGTTAGCCAGCGTTTTTTGAGCACACTAAATTGGTAAAATTTCCAGAAATGTCCTAAAAAATCGCTAAAAATGGGTAAAAACGGCTGAAAATTGTTAAATTTATATTTTTTAACATAATTTTAATCAAACAAAGTTTACTAAAGATAAACTGGAACAATAACAATTTATGCTAAAGATGCACTTAAATTTCATCATTATTTGCCAAAAATAGACAAAACTGCAAAATAAAAGCTAAAAATCCAAAATATTTTTTTAATCACAGAACAATATTTTGAACGAGTTTTTTTCTATTCTATTTTTAGTTAACAATATCTGTTTACTCAAAGTGCTCATATTATCAAAACAATTATTTAACATAATATAATACGATAATTTACGAAAATTCGCTCATGGGATCATGCTGCATGACTGGAACTTTTCCATTTTACAGTTCCCCAACCATGTACTTAGTACGCAACTAGCTTGAAATAAGATACAACTATAAACCTTTACACAGACCTACATTATAGTATTACGATGCATTATCACAAAGAAATTAATAATACAAGTTTTATGTAAGGGGAGATCATACAGTGACGTCAAACGTTCAGCCAACTGAATTTATATCAGACAAGTACAGTTGGATTCAAAATGGTATGGGCTCGTTGCTGTTTCATCATAACTTTCGCAACGAACACGCGGCCTCACATCGTAAGAAGACCAATTAGTGTAGCCATAACGACATTCCTGTACGTTCGGTGCCGGGCCGGACCTAATCCGTGGTGGTGGCTTTAGGTATTTCTAGGCCATTTCTAGAGAAGTGGTCCTTGAAAATGTTAGTGTCCAAAAGAGGAACCACCGTCACCAGGGCTGCACCCATGACAAAAAGCCTATTTCCTGAAAGTGTTTACTGACGTATTTCCTGAACACGGAGCACCTAATCTGTCTATCACAGAAATACGCAGAGTCGGATCAACAGTTTTCCACTAAACCATACACAACTTAATTTAAGAATGTGTTAAACAGAAATGCAAATTAAATAAATTGAATTATGGCGTTTATAAACTCATCCCCTCTAAACATCTCCTGTGTTAAATAAAATCGAGCAAGAATGAATGGTTTATTGTGTTTATTCACCAGTATTTGTAACATAGCAGTGTTTGAAGATTAATAGTATTTGATACCGAAACGTGATTTTATGAAGTAATATTTAAGAAATGTTGCAGTTGAATATAAATGGGGAAGTATGTCTATTGAACAGAGAAAATTTCAATAATAGAAGAGCATTCCATTTGAAACTGAGATTAACCATAACTTAATTATTACATGTAATTTTAAGTAACTACCTGAGTAATCAATTTTACGGCAATAAAGCACAAAAATTATTTCAGTATCTTTATTTAATGTGCTTTATCTTTGGTACTTAACGTACCTACGCAGATCGGTACCTAAAATTTTGATTATAAAATTAAACTTGTTTTCTTGTAATAAGTATACCTAGGAGGTGATTCTAATAACTTGTGGTAGGGTTTTTTTTCTCCATGAAATCGATGCTGCTATGAGAAACCAACTACGTAGAAAATGGATATACATAGTAGGTTTGTTTTATATAAATATTATTGGAGTATAAATAGTATTGTATGTAATATAGTAGGTTAGTACCTATTTGGTATAGTTTTAAGAAGTTTTATTTCTTCAACATTCCGATGGTCGCGCCTGGATTTGACAGAATCATCAAGGTATTTTCATTGGTTTTAACTAATGTCAATATCCTACATGTAAGCCTACATAAGTCCTACGCGTTTGGTCTTTTCTTGGATTACTAGGATGGGATGGTCAGAATGGTGTGTATAGTTTGGTGGTCTGGACGCTCGCAAGCTCACATTTCAAAAGTACATAACATCAAGTATCTAATCAATCCCTTGGTAAAAATTCAGATTAGTTGGACATATAGGTAAGAATGTAATACCTCTACTCTACCTGGAGAAGGCCCTCTAACTATCTAAGATTTGAATAGTGCCCAGCTCAGGTGGTTTTTTGGCGCTGGTGTCCAGTTCAGGTAAGCCCGTTCTACCTTCTGAGGGTTTTATGTTTTATTGAATTTGATCTTGTAGCATATTTCATAGTGGTTCTTATTTTGGTACTTCCAAATGAGTTCAAGTACCTATCAATACCTTTCTTCTCGACGCACTAACGTTTTTTTCTGTGTTGCTATAATTTCGATAAAAATGTACGAAAAATAATTCCCACCCAATTTTTCCTATTTTATGTAGAACTATACGTCCCTTCATGAACTGGGAATTCTTGTTCCTTAACTAAAATGTCTTGGTAATGTTTGATTAGTAAACACGTTAGGTAAATGTTGGCTAATCTCACGGATCCAGCGCAACCATCTGAATTATTTTAGGTGCTTGAACGCTGAAAGTGATAAGTTTACAGTTTACTAAGTAATATAGTTACTTAGTTATCGGAATGTGAACCATATTTCTGCAAAAGATCAAAACAGCTTCATGCTCCATTAGGTGTTGCTGACGATAGTGAACTCCTGTCAGAGAGATACAACTTTCCCT
Organism: Adelphocoris suturalis; assembly: GCA_030762985.1. Classification (NCBI taxonomy): domain Eukaryota; kingdom Metazoa; phylum Arthropoda; class Insecta; order Hemiptera; family Miridae; genus Adelphocoris; species Adelphocoris suturalis. The sequence goes on along the minus strand of CM061041.1, from coordinate 89,493,094 downwards.
ACAGTGTTCCCACAACCGACCGCTCTTGGATCAATGAATCCTCCCCGCAACCCGACCACAATCACAATCACCGCTCTTCTTTTCTCATAATGCCATTGTCTTCCCAACAATCTCACTTTTCTTCTATTCCATTAGAAGGCGAGAATTGAGAGTGACGAGATACTAAGTTTAGGTTTCAATTTGAAAATACCTGGCTGTCATTTAAATACCTAAGGGTTAGAAATACGTAAGTTAATTTGAGATGGGGCATGGATTAGCAGCTATGACAAAATACCGCGAAAACGAAATTATGGGACAGAATTAACTCAAGTTTTCAAATTTTTTTTTTTTTTTTACTTTTCCATAGCTAGGGAAGAGTCGATCTCTCATGCTTCATGTTATCATTTAAAAATCGCTCACCATTCGTTGGAAAGTTCTCAATTTTTCTCGACCACTTGAACAAACACAGTGAATGTGAAACTAGTTCATCAGGTATCAGACATTTTCAAAACACTATTTGTTTCTTTGTTTGGGATTAAATATTATGTAGTCAATAAGATCAAAATCAAATTGCTAATAATAAGTTGTAAACTTGGTTTAATAAAAAAATTAATTAATAAAAAAAAATCTCTGCTTTATCCTGCACATGTCCTGTCCAGCGCCCATACCCTTCCTCAGACTCATGAATGAAAATAAAATTAATTATAGCAATTTTTGGAAAAAATTACATAATTAAAACATGCTTGAGGGTTGGGGTCAAGGGCAATAAACCCCCACATATCCAATGATGAAGTTACACAATGGCAATCCAGCGTTATGCCAGCACACTCTTATTCAGTGATGGTTCAAAGTCACGTGACGGTGTCGGCCTTGCCCTATGGAGCCCCAACTTCTAAATCACTCGACGCTGACTACGTGTTGTGTGTTCACAGCAGAGCTGTGGGCAGTGACGCTAGTTGGTCGACACTGCCAGCTACTGTGAGTTGGAAATTATGTGATCTGTAGTGAGTGACTCACTAACCACCATCGAAGTGATTAAGGACACGTATTCATATGATCCCCTAATTCAAAGCCTGCGTGTGTCACTAGATTGAGCCGAAACATTGGGCATAAACATACTTTTATGCGTGTGTCAAGCCATGTGGATATTCATGACAATGATTGTGCTGATGACCTAGCAAGGATAGCTATTCGTGATCACTCCATCGATATGTTGCCTAAGTGCATTGAGGATCAAATTTCCTACATGCAGCGTAAAGCCAATTCTGTTTGGCTCCAGCAATGACAGGATGAGGTGGAGCCCTCCAGGATCTTTGCCTGGTTTCGGGTCGTGGCCCGAATAGTGGTCACTCGGATAGGGCCATTCCCATCTTACTGCCCCCCCCCCCCCCCCCCCCCCCATACACCTGTTAGATCCAGTAGCTCTTCAAGTTGTGCGTGAGGGATGTGGGGGTTATTTGTCTATCCGCCACTTTTTGGAGGACTTCCTAGCCCTCATTGACCTCAGGGTCCAGCTTGTATCCCCTCAGTGGGTGGATGCTTTGTCCGGGCCAGACAAGGTCCAGTCCCTGTCGGTGAACCTGAGAGCTACTGAGCTTTACAACAAACTATGATGGGGGTTACAAAGTGTTCATCGAAGTATCCCTTGAGGCAGAGGTGCTTCGCTTTGCGGGTTATTATTATTATTTCTCCCCCTCCGATCTGCCAGTGGAGTCCGTGATGGCAATCCGTTCAGTGACGGACGATCAGCATGGCTCCCCTTAAAATCGTGTCCCTTTGACACTTTGTTGATTGCCGATAATGACCCTTCCGGTTGAGACACGGCTTAGAATTTAAAATTTAAAAAAATGCAATAATGTGGAATATTGCTCATTCGGGCACCCTGCAGCCAAAATGGTTTCTGCATGAAGAGTGGTATTGAATTTAACACTATTTTCACACATTCACAGTAAAAAACTATTGTCACCTCCTAATTTAACACATTTATATAAAGATTTTCATTGTATATAACGATTAATTTATTGCAAGTATTACGAAAACTTTTGATTTTGCCAAATGCATTGACAGGATTTAGGACGGTTCTAGGAGTGTGTGTGTGATCGTTTATATGTCAAGAAGGAACTAAATACGAACTTTTTGCCTGCTCGGTACGTACATACTTTCAATTTTCTGGTCAGGCAACATTATACCTACTACAGATATATCTATTAGGATTGACAATTGACCAAGCTGGGAGCCCTGACGTGAATGTTCTTAAAAATACCGGGGAATTAGGCGGCTAAGTGTCGAGTCGCCTCACTGACATTGAAGGCTCAAGGCCGCACCCCGGAGGAGAGCGGAACCACAATACACGGGTTTCACTTGAGAAATAAATCCTTGAAGTTGGAACTGAAAGAGAAAAGAAAAACACGGGCCAGAAAGAATTCGTGACGCGCGATTAGAAAACCTGAATCGACTATCTCGACATTACCGGCGGACTAGGTGAATGTCACGTAAGAGGCCTATGACGGCTGGTTATGATTCGTTGTATGAGGCGGACGCGGGTCCAGCATTAATTACCAACACGATAACTTTGAGAAAAAAACGCCTGGTTGATCGACAAGGTCAGGAAGGATCTACCTGGTGATTTCTGGGGAAGGGCGCGTGTGGAGCGTGCCCTCTCTCTTTTATTTTTGTTTTTTGTCTTCCCTGCCTCTCAAGGCCAAAACGAGGACCGTTTCCCGGTAATAACAGTGATTTTTATGCGTTTTGAGCCCGAAAAAATACACGGTATTTTTCGAGGGCGACCAAAATCGACGAGGTGTCGGGCGTTTCCGGCGTTTTTCACAAAAGGCGCGATCCGATGAAAAATCTGTAATTGCTCGGACGGTTCGTCAGAGAGTGTCAGCGTAGGTGGTCCATCCTACTACGCAGGTAACCTCATAGGTAGAAACCCAAGGATTAGAGAACGGCCTGTAATTTTGAAGAATCTAAGTGACGCTCAACCGGAACTGTAATCCCGTCAGAGTTCCGCGGAGTCTGTAAGAACGCCGGCTCAGTTATTATACACGGCTAAGTCCAATACAAAGTATAGTTTTTTATTTTGAGATGTGAATGAGAGAGATCGTGTAGTGCATGGGAGAATCAAGAGGTTGTCGCGCACGCAGTAAAAAATGGGAAAGTGACGTGCATGTCCACCCTTTTCAAATCCAAGTGAACGCGAGCCTCTAAAAACTTCTATTGTGTTTGTTACTCTCCTTTTGTCACCCAATGACATTTGTTTATAATCATTTTGGTTATAAATCTGTTTTGGTTATAAATAAACGCTGCAAATTATTACACAAAGGTAACCTAGGTATTTCTGTAGGTATATTAGATAGCCCTTCTACGAAGAGCACTGGTAGAAAGAAAATTACCCGTTAAACTGAGTTTATTGCACATTATCGAAATATAACTGAACGAGGACACCTACTGGGAAAAGTTTCAGTCATGCAGCATAATCGTATGAGCGAATTTCATCACTGGTACCCCTCATTTTTCCCCCTCCGAGTTGCCAGTGGAGTCCATGATGGCGCTCCTTTTTAGTCAAGGATGGCAACATGGCTCCCCTTAGAATCGTGCCACTTCCAGTGCCCCTTTAGACACCTTGTTCAATGCCGCTAATGACCCTTCTGGTTGAAATGCGGCTTAAACCTAAAAATAAAATAAATAAAATAAATAAAATAAATAAAATAAATAAAATAAATAAAATAAATAAAATAAATAAAATAAATAAAATAAATAAAATAAATAAAATAAATAAAATAAATAAAATAAATAAAATAAATAAAATAAATAAAATAAATAAAATAAATAAAATAAATAAAATAAATAAAAAATAAATGTTTTCTAACACAGAAAAATCCGTCTTAGCAAAAGATATATCGAATTCGTTAGCCAGTTCGATCGCCCCAGAATTTAAGGCTCAAATTCACAATATATTGGCCCAAAAATACTCTTTTTTTTTAATTTACAAATGGGCATGTGGGGTCTTACAGTCAAAGTACGTTCAAGTGCTGAGTCAATCGCAACCACTCCCAGATCTCTAAGAATAATAATAATTGAGAAAAATCGATTTTTAGGTGAAAAATGTCCATAACTGACCAACTTTTCGAATTCGGCTGCATGATCTAAAATTTTCTTTGCGATCTCGTCACACGGCTGTCCCCTCAGTTTTATTCAGGACATGGTTAACCTCAATGATCAGAATTTAAGTGCCCAATTTAATGTTGTCCTCAACTTTTCTTAGAATATTTGCTCTATTAGTTATGCTGCATAAATGAGTAGGTACCTTAGTTTATGTATGTACATGCATTTTTTTTTGTAAGTAGGAAGGAAAAATCGTTCTTACATTGGATCGGTGTACTTCCGTGGTTGTGTTCTTAAGAAACATTATGAAAGGCCGCTCATTCGTGCTGGAAACTGCAAACACAAGCGGATCGTGCGCGACTGTTACTGCATCTGCATGAAAATCAGTACGTCGCAAATTACGGCTCGCAATACGAGACTTGGAATGAGATGCTCGCGTAAGATAGGTCTGGCACAACAGATTAGCCCGCGAGATCGGCAGCGTGAAAGTCAAGCAAGGGGGCCAATCTCGCTCAGATGAAGGGTTCTTGACTCGCGGCACGTAGGCCATGGAGCGGCTTGGCCACCATCACTTCAGGACCTTCCGAGCTATTGCGTTTCAACCCTCTTCGGGCGGCTATCGGGTGATAAGGCAAAAACTGAGATTGGTTAACCAAGCGAATCTCAAACGCACAAACGTCTCTTCTATAATGTTGAAACTGAATAAGGGATACATTTTTGTTGTATATGTAAATATCAGATGAAATTCCAGGAATAAGACACCAAACGCGCTATTTTACGATATCACGTAATTTTAATCACGGCCTTTCTCAAAAACTTCGATTTTTAGGAACAAGAAAAAGTGATTTGCAACTCCAGTAATCAAGTTAACATTTTATTCACATCAATGAATAAATCAAGGTAATTCTCTAGATGTCATTAACCAGCTTTTTCTTGGAAACTGCTGAGTTAGGCCATGATAATGGAAAACGATAAGTCAGTATCACTTTCTCGTCTTCTTCGGTTTTTGGTTGAAAAGTCCCGAAACAAGTGGTACCACCGCGAGGGAAATTAAAACTACTTAAACTCAAAACCTCTTTTTTGAGATACCCAAGACAGATAGAACGGACGACAAGGTGAACACGATGGTAAGTAGTAGGTATTTCTAATTTTTCAAAGTTATGGCAATAAGCTAGGACATAGCAACCCCCCCTCTCCACACATCTGCGCGGGACCCTCCCCTACAAAGTAGTGAGACGACACATTTTGGTAAACTAATAAAATTAGTATTAACAATAGTTAACAACAAATTTCTCATACAATCATCCTGCATGACTGTAACTTTGAGGTTTTGTGTAATATGTTTCATATCGCTAACAACTTAGTGGGTACTTGGGGTACGTCATAATGCATTATTATTGCTGAATATTTCTCTAATTGTTCAATTTATTGTTTAATAAAATATGCTATCCAATCTGGTGCGGTTTTCTTTATAAATTACAGATTTGATCGTATTTTACTGGTCCTCCAAGGCTCTCCAAGGGTCCCTCTTATTTAACCATTCTTACCTCATTTAACCTCTTATTAAACCCTCCATTTAATGTGCGGATTTATACGATGGAACCCATTCGTCCCTAAATCCGCGTCAATAATTGCCAAGTGAAAGTTAATGCTTTTGATTTCCTTACACCCAAACCACCTTTTACAGCAACAGAAAGGGAACACTCCCGCTGATATTTCTTACAATTGATCAAGGACACCCGCCTTCGCGAGCCCCTGGGACCCGTAGAATCATCTTCGTGGATCATCGGTCCGCCGAACGTGGCACCTAAAATGAAAGTGAGGCGTCTCGTGTGGTCTGCAGTACGTTTGATCCAGTGGCCAAGCTGACGCGCTATTCGTGAACGCTCCGACGGCCGTAAGCGGGTCACTGTGTCACGGTTAAGGATGAGTAATGCCAACTCGCGATAGCTTTGAGCTCGGCTCTCTTACAAACATCTGTGAGAGATTAAAAAACCTTCCATTCGTCGAGCCAGTTACACCACTCGAGACAACAGTGCGATTACCGCCTACGTAAACCGACTAATCAAACTAGAAACATCTGGTGAGAAACTTCGTGCCCAACAAGATTCATCATCAGTTTATAAACAGGTTCATCGTTCAAATCGGTCCATATCTGCAAGAGTTAGAACATATATAATAACTATGTGGCTTAATAAATAATTTTGCGTAGTTAATACATGGTTAATAAGATTGTCTTAAATAATATTTAAACATTCAAATTAGGATACAAGCATAAACATACATTCATTTTATATTCGTCATTTCCATCCCTCAAAAATGGTTCACCACTCAATTGAATGCTCTCATTGTAAATCGTTAACTATCTATAAAAACTAAGGCAGCTGAGTCACATTTCAAGTTATTAATTAACTATAAACGATTTTCGTTCAGTAGAAACTTAATTTCACGATGGCGTATGATTGATTTGCCGGAATTTAATTTCGCTTGTTGTTGACTAGTTACCAGCTAAGTAGGACACTGTATCCGTTGAGGGATATATTGACTGATGTAACCGTTTAATTTGTTTGAAGACCAGTCATAAAATTGTCGTTGGAATCCTGATGAAGTTGTCCTGCAAGTCTTCTACTTTTATGTCCCTGTCCGGTCTCCTTTCGCGTCTCACCTGATGCCAAAAAGACACATTAATGTATAAACGAATAAGACATTAATTCTGCGCAATTTTACTTAGTTTTATTAATCAAATTATATAGGGGTTTTTTTTAAATGCTTACGAACCAATTTTTTATTTTTGAAACTAGATTTGGATTTAGCACCATGAATTACGTCCACGTGTCAATACTCAGTTCCAAAATCAGATTAGTGTGAGGAAAAACACATGTCGTCAATATGCATCTAGCCAACCCCTTCTCGCTCGGTTGACACGCTCGGATGCGACAGCTCAATACATTCATAATAACAGTTGTCATTCGCGTTTTTCTTTTCTTTTTAGTTCAAATTTGACTCCTTGGCTAATAAAAAAAAACTAGTGGATATACTGGAAGAATATGAGAGGAGACTGTGCTCCGGTACGCACTCCCGTTTAAAATAAGGGGTTCATCCTGGCACCATTGTCCCTTCCGATGAAGGAAGGGAAGTACTCCAGCACGCATAGTCCCACGGAGTACATACGAAAGGTTCAACTCGGTACCAAAGTCCCGACGATCAAAGGAGGTTGGGAAACTATCTCTGTTGGGTATAGCTATCTCTTATACGTATCTTGTGGAGTACATAGGAAAGTTTCAACCCGGTACCGAAACTATCTCGGTACACGTAATCCTGTGATGTACAGAGGAAAGTTTCAACCCAGTACCAAAGTTCCCAAAGGCAAAGGAGATAAGGAAAGTTCCCTGGTATGTATAGCCCCGTGGAGTACATAGGAAAGTTTCGACCTAGTACCGAAGTCCCCTCGGTCAATGGAAAGGAAAGATGGCCGGGGGGAGGGGGGGGGGGGTATGGAAAGTACCCCGGTACACGTAGTTCCATGGAGTGCTTGGAAAACTTCTAACTTGGTACCGAGGTCCCGCAGGTCAAAGGAGGCTAGGAGGGATTTGGTATGGAAGAAGTCGGATACGTCCTAGAAATTTGGATTGAGAATGTTAGGTTGGGTGAGTTCTCTGCAAAATATATAGGTACTAGTAAGATACCCCTTGAGGGGCTGCCTGCAAGGTGCGATCACGTGTTCGAGCTGTCACTATATAACGTTCACTTTCGGGTGTCTAACGAAAACTCCTCCGCTAGCCTATTTAATATTTAAATCTACTATATTTTCGTTAGTATTCATCAGTGTCGGGCCACTTCACCCGCTTTTTCTCTCCACTTTTTTTCACCCTCTTCCGTTTATTGCCGCACATCACATAGCACCTTTTTAGAAAGCTCTCTGTCTAAAATTAAGTCATTGTAAACCTACTATTCAAAATAATAGCGAAAAATACTCGTTCAAGCAAATAATATTCCTGCAATAAAATTGGAATAAAAAAAATTTTTGTTTTCTTCAGTGAATTTAAGAAATTTATTTTTAAATTTGAGCCATCTTTTGTGCACAAAAGGTGATGTTATCCTACCTAACTCATAAGTTTTTACAACATCCTTGATTTCTTTTGTCGTAAGAACTAGGTATATATTACTTTTGTTATCCCAATAGTAGTAGTTTTCGATTTTAGATCCCTCGAAACGTATTTCAGTGATGAAGGTTTCGGGGAAATTCACTCTTTGAACATTTGAATCCACGTGATTGCTCAATTGACCACACAATCTGCCAATTAAGCGAATTACATCTATAGCTACGTAACGTTCGCTTACACTTCGAGCTGTTGGGAAAGTGAATAACGAAATTCGCGGAGACGCCCGCGTCATTGTATCGATTAAGGAACGAGGTCGGAATTTGGCCCAGTGAAACCGATCCGTGAACTAGTTTTGGAAGCAACGCAAAACTATTATCTCTGATAATACCTGGAAATATTTATCTTTTCTTTTGTGTTAAGTGGGGTACGCTGCCCTTGAACAATGTCATAACGTCGAATCATTCTGAAAACGGAAAGGGGCCTTATTATACGTAAATAGCACTCGTTACTTCTCGTTTTAAACAGCATAACTATATACCTCATCATTACGTAAAATAAACCTATAATGTAAACTGATATAATGAATATATTTATCAGTTTGTATAATAAAGTTTTCAACTACTCAGTTCTTATAGAATTCTTACTAGCCTTTTCCAGATGACCTCAATTCATTTCCTTCATTTTGCTTTTAGTTTTGAAAATTAAAGCCTCAATTCCTTGAAATAGAAGTAACTGGGAATCCAGTGAAAGAATAGAGAGAATCTCAAATTTTTTAACATCTGTCAGAAGTTATTGAACTTTTAATCAGAATGTGATTAACAAAGTCATCTCACAACCACCACAAATTGTTTTCTGCCATTGAAAGCGTTATCATCACAACTACCAATAGCTGACTTTGCGTTCTCTTTTTTGTTGTTCGAAAAAATCGTTCCTTAAACATTAAGTTCATTCAACTGAAAACCAGAGCTTCTTCCGCAGAACCGATTGTCTCGAACAGTCCCTTTTATATTTTTTATTTATACTAATAATTAATTAAAATAAGTGTGAAACCTAAAAATAAATAGATAACGATTTTTTTTTTCGTTTTTAAAAATAAAATATAGGTAGTAGATTAACAAAGCAAAATGCTTGAAGCTGAGGATTTTTCTTTTTGGCTGTAATATAATGCAGTACTCTGGCTTCAAGTGTGTATATACTACCTATTTTGGGCTAATAGTAAAAATGCGCATGCGCAGTGACTGACACTGATCATTAAATAAACGAATTCATAGAGAAAATGTTTGACCTCGTTTAAAAAAAATGTCATCGAAATAAGAAGAAAACGAAGTTGATGCGAGTTATTTAGGCATGTTTACGCCTAATTTGTTGCAATCGAATGTTCGATGAACGCAGTTCAGATACCTACCTAATCCAATACGAAACCTATAAATATTTTACACATATAAAGGCTATAAAAAAGGAATCTTTAGCCGTTCGGACTGTAGCAAAGCAAAATTAAAAAAATATACGATGGTTTCGTACACCTATAACCTCTTCCCATGCCTTGCATAAAGAACTTATTATTATATTCTTTTATCCTAAAGTGTTTTGTTTGAAGCAGAAAGGTAGGTACCTAGGTAGCTATATATATACAATAACTAAATAATTTGTTCCTTCCCGTACCTCCTCGTGCTGGCCTTCCTCCTATCAAATCTGAACGCCACAGTTGCCTCTTCTTATTCCAGCTAGCCTATCACGATTTCGCGAAGGCCGTACAATAGTAACCATAATAGGCACGATGGAATAATAGTTCGTTCATCTTGTTTCGTTTTTCCCGATTAGAATATTTTGATGGGTAGAACGAAGCATATAAGGGATATATTATGAGATTCAAATGAGTTATAAATTAATTTAATCGTGAAATTAGAACTAAAGGATTGGCAGTATAGACGCAGCAAGTTGTTACAAACAGTAAAAATAAAAATGTTTGACAAATGGATTGAGGCTCGTAACTTCTTCGAAAATTAAATGACCGTGTATTATTATTTTTATTAAGGTCTATGCCGCATCTCAACCAGAAGGGTCATTAGCGTACATGACCGTGTAGATCACAGGATTGTAATAATTAGGTACATTCGATTTATAAAAATCTATTGTTTAAAATACGAGATTTAGTCGTATTTACATCACTATATTTCTTGCATCCACATGAGACCATGCCTCCAGAGAGGTAAATCGCAATTTAAGTGCCCAAACCATCCCATCCTCAACCTACTTATTCTCAGCGGAATTCGGCAAAAGCTAAATGATGTAATGAAATTCATGGGTACCTAATTGGAGCTGAACACAAAATCTCCACAACCCAAAATTTAGCAACAAATTGGGTACCTAATAATTTAGTCTATTTAAATAAACCTATTAAAATATGCAATAGTTTCGTGTATTGCGAGAATTTTTATAACGTTTCGCGCAAGCGCAGAGGCACAATGATTCAGTTGCAAGGTAATTCAAGGAATCCCTTTATTGTATAATCTGATTGATTGCCGAAATGTCATTGAAATTGGAAAATTAGAAGGAAAGTTTGAAAGTTACTATGTGTCTAAAACAGCTCACGATTGCAAGGGATCTGCCATCAGATACATCCCAGAACACTTCATCCGAATCGTGTGCGAAGAGTGCATGTTACGATTAGTAGAACCTTGAAAAAATCTGAATAGGCTTATTCGGACTCTATTGAGATAACCCCCTGCAAATATCGTTAAATCGGAAAGTAATTGGTGTAAGATTTGCGTGACAGATACTTGAGGCAAGGATTCTCAGTTTGTGCATATGCCGTGAGTACCATTAAAAATCCGTATGCCTTTGTTTATGAAACTGAGATTTTGTAACTTACTATGTTGTTTAATTATATCACCTAGATGAGAAACTGTATAAAATACTTTTCTCCACTTCACGAAAAAACGTTAAATCATGGTTATGTTTTTGGGTACTGGATTTTCTTATCCACATTATGTGTGATGCAGCTTAGGACTGAGCTCGCTAATATCTCTGTACTCATGATTGAAAACATATGGCATTCCATAATTTGGTGTAAGTCCTTGACATCCACGCTGCACCTCACACATTGTGGTGTCGAACATATACCTATATCAAATTTAATGAATACACACATGTGATGGTTGGTCCTTAGGCTGCAGAAAGCGCGAGCCATATCCTTTGGGAGCGAACACTCCTTAAGCCGTGGAAATTGGGGGAAGCAGGGCTGAATACGTCTGTCGTTTGAGCAGAGAAATGTTTCTGCCATGCCGATAACATCCCCTGTTCTCCTGTTCTTCTTACGCCAGCTGCACATATCCTGTGGTGGTATCTTGATTGTTGTGGCCAATGCGTATAAGGAAGTCATGTTTACCCTCGCAATGATTACGTATTCGTGAAATATCAAAGAAAAATGTAGGTAAATTTTTTCTGTTGGACGAAAATTTGAAATGACATCCGGAGCCAAGACATAATCATGTCAAACACAGGAGGGAATTTTAATCACTTAGCAGATCAGGAAAGATCATTTCAATCGACTCAATATCCCAGAGAGGCTCCCTATCAAATTTCAACTCCCTGAAGAGGAAAAAATTTAGGTCTCTCTGCTGATCAGGAAAGTGCCATTAATTTCAAACTTCTCTGCATGTCTCAAAGAGCTACGCTGTCGAATTTCAACTTCCTAGGGTGAACAGGAAAGAATAACTCCAGCTATTCTGTGCTATATCTATGTTAAAACACTTTCACAGCGATTTTGAAGAAATGGTTCCCATGAAGAAAATTAACCCTATGCTTCAACTTAGCAGTGGTTTCGATGAAGAGAATGGTAAAATATACTATCTATAGGTTTTGCTGATCACTAGATTATGCCTGAGGCGATTAGAAGACATATTTTCGTCTGTATTTCTCAATACCTTACATCGGTGTTGGAGCACTATAAAACTGTTCCTCGATGCCGTTACGTTTTAAAACGAGCCGCGAGACGACCTCCCTTTCTAATTTCATGCTGATAACCGGGAAGATAAGGCGGAGGTAGCTCGGCTGCTCTTACAGATGATGTAAGTCCCTTCTACAAGCCCACCTAGGCCTCTAAACAGAGACTTCGGGATCGTAAAATATTATTTGATGCGTGGTGTTACGGTAACCGACGTTACCCGAGATAGTGCTGACGGCTGTTGAAGTTTGAAGTTGATTGATCAAGACAAGTGATGGAAAATGTAGATAAACAACTTTGACACTGAAAAAATTTTCAGCTTTGCAATCATGACATTGTCTTTATGAAAACTCGAAGCCATAAATTATTAAGAAATCATAGGGTAACGGTTTCTGACTATTGGTGCGTGCGGATGCGGTAGGCGGACAATCTCTTATCAGCTTTGGTCACATGTGATGCTGAAAAGCTGATAAATATCAAATAAGCAAATTCCCAGCATGGGACTGCATCTGCCAAGCTCCAGCACAAAATATATATATTATTTCGGGTAAAGGCAATGCGTCCAAGGTACAAGGATTTTTTAATGCTTTTCACGGACAACCAGTTGCTGCTATGGTTCCATTTCCACACGAAAAAAATTGTTCCCCCTTCGTTGGAAAGTTTATCCAACGTTCGTTGGAAAGTTCAATTAATAACCATCTCATCACATCTCATGCTACCAACATCTCCCTCCTTCACCTTCAATTGATTAAGTTGAGTTTTGCTAAGTTAGGCAAGGTAAGGCATAAGTTGGAGTTTTCGGTGTTATTTCTAATGTAGCTGAATTCTTTACTTTTCAACAACCTCGGATGTTGAAATTCGATAGAAAGCCTGCCTGTGAGAGCAAGAGTTGAATGAAATGACTGACTCCATCCTCGTCAGCTGATTGAACTAAATTTCCTCCTGTTCACCATGGATGTTAAAAAGTTGATGGGGAGCCTCTCTGAGACATCAAGAGATGAAAGAATTGACGTGCTCCTATTCACATCAGTAACTTTAATTGTTAAAGTGTTGCAGGGAATCCAGCAGCTTGAAAACTAGTCTAAAATGTTAGAAGCGACTTAAAAATATAAAAACATTTCTGACAAGAAGCCTGTTTCTAGACCCCTTTAAATGAGCATTGGATTTTGTAAGTTTTCCATAAATACTTATATACGTGTGTGATTTTTTAAGGATGTGTCATGCTGCAGACGGTAGATATCTGACCTACAAATTAATTATAATTATTACATTTTAAAAGTTAAAAAAATAACACTACCTAATACTTCTATTCTTCGTTTCAAAACAGAGTATTGCCATTTATAAATAACTGATCACGGACTGGCGTTGCTGCGTTAACTTCCTAAATTATTGGTATTCATTTGGTATTATTATTTTAAATGTAGGTAGGTTTAAAACAATCTGTTAGATCAACTGGCTGTATTTTAGTTATTTATTCAAGAATGTAACTTATCTGAAGAAGAAACCATACTTACATACAAACTCAGAAAGTCACAAAATCAAAATCAAAATGTGAGTAAAAAAATACGAATGAACGAAACAGTTACCTAAAACAATGTGTACGTTTTCCAATAATGTTGGATACAAATCGACGGTTAGGGCATCATCAGTAACAAACAATACTAAAAGTTATCTTTTACTTATTTTATCATAATTATTTTTTTGTTTTGCTTAATTTCATAAATTTCAAGTACTATTTATAGTACTTATAGTACTACTTAGAGTTAAAGGTAGAGACCTAACTGTTGAATTCCATCAAACATTGAAACCATATATTCCCCCGAAATGAACAACTTATTTATTAAATTTCGTTTTCTTCATTGAAATGTGTTTTCACAACTTCGTTGCACATAATTTTGTTCTTATAAAAAATAAAAGAAAAAATTGAGCAATTTGAGTAAAAATAAATTGTTGAAACCCAATTTTATCAAGAGAAAAAAATTCATGCTAAATCTAATTCGGCAATTTAACAAGATTTTGGATTTTTAGATTTTTTCGCAGTTATTATAGATTTTTCAGCGAATATTAATGTAGTTTAAGTACTTTTTCCGCATAATTTTACGCAAACACTTTTCAATGTCCTAGTTACTTAATCATTGATAATTTTGATTTGAACAAAATTCAGCTAAAAACTTTAAATTTACAATTTTGGCCGTTTTCAGCAATTTTTAGTGATTTTTTTAGCACGCTTTTTAAAATTTTACCAATTAAATGTACACAAAAGTGCTGGCCAACGAACTCATCCTTTCATTTGGAAGTTTGATTTTTTGGAACGAGAAGAGGATTTTTATCTCGATCCTAAGGAGAATTATCATATATATATTACACACACACACACACACACACACACACACACACACACATATATATATATATATATATATATATATATATATATGTATGTATGTATATATATATATATATACATATAAGAAAGAGGAATTGTTTCAGTATGCTTTTAAACGGATTCCAATGAAAAAGTCAAAAATTTCCGAGAAAAGATTTCAAAGTTGGTTCCAAATAAACCATTCAAATTCTGAGAGTAGGTGGGCGATCAATTCTGTTCAACCTTCGCCATTTCGTCGACCTCATTATTCTGCCTGGATCAGGAACAGCCGCGAGTTAAGGCAGCGGCGTGAGGTAGGTTATGATTGGCCGGACAGATTTGGAGTTGGTTGCTCAGACGTTGCCCACGGTAGTAAGGCCGGAGTAAAATGACTTTATCAACCTGTCCAAAACGTCTCTACATAGGATAGCTTGCGATTGTGAATATGAGTAAGTAGGTACCATCAATTTTCCTGCAATATAGAACAAACTGAAGATTAGTACTAAATGGTTCATTATTTCTAAATCAAGTATACATTTTCCATTAGTTTTCAGAGGATTGACCAATTTTGTATTGAAAAGTTTTCTAGGGACCAATTTTGGGTGAACTAAGTGCCATCAGACTCTTCAGCATTCAACTGTAGAAACAATCACTTTACTTAACTGCTAACATCATTAATAAATTGATGACAAATTCATCTTTTTGCCCGACCCCCACAAAACTATGTTACGCACATCGATTACTAAATCGCATTACACGGAATATTTGAATACTTCTTACGTACCTACACTACATACTATAAACTGTTGGAAGGAGGTTAGGTATAACATGCTCCTGCCTTGCAGGCCATATCCTTACAGATAATGGGTTTATATCCCCCATTGAGGAAGCAGAGAGGAGTTCAGGCTTGTTGAAAACCTGGACGTACAATGCAGATTGCCGTAATTTCTTTCATCGCCTTGTACGGCCTTGCCTTCTTCAGAATGCAGAACAGCCAAATATTTTGCCAGGAACCGTAAAGGAAATGTAGAAGAAAACGTTACCAGAGGACTTGATAGCTGAATGTTCCTTGAGAACGAATACATTCAACTACATAGGGAAAGTCGTGAGTATTTCAACGAAACCACAGACTGATTGTAAAAACCCAGTCGATTTTCAGACTGCGGTGCAGCATATAAGAAGGGAGACCAGAAATACGAACTCAATACCTATGGATGAGTGGAGAGCGTTCTACCTTTTACTGTATTGAGTTTGGGGACTTCGGTCCCAAAGCCGTACTGTATTCAGAGGCTTCTGATGATGGCAGTGACCTGGACGCCCTCATTTCAGAAGCCAAACTCAATCGAGTGTCAATCAAATCCAAGACAGGAGGATACCATCCAAAATAAGGTACTGAAAGCTCTATTGCTATGAAACTGTTGTTTCTGAGAGTGTTCAACTATATCCTCGGTCCTAGCAAGGTACTTTCACCCTGGGGGATGATAAAGGTGCACCTACTGTGGGGGACAGGGAGCATCAACTACCGTGGTTTTGCACGATGGTTGCTGTTCTCTAGCATTTTAGCTGACAGATTGTCGACTTGGTTGGAGGAGAGAGACATAGTAGATGACAATCAGGCTGGGTTCAGGGCCGGTAGACCAGGTGATCTCCTTATGCGAACTAAATCACTCGGGACGAAGTTGTGGAAACCCATTTAAAAACGGAAGTTAGTGAAGAACGTCTAGCGATCAACTTTCTTCACTAACTTCCGTGTTCTCCTTATACTCGATACCAAGCTTGATACGAATGAGAAAAGCTCAGCTGCTAGTGACAGTAATGGTCGACTTCCGTTCAGCCTTGAACGCGGCGAATGACATTCTTCTCTGGGGAAAAGCTTATTGATTTCGGAGTTTGTACTGGGTCTGTTAGAATCCTTGACTCCCTTCATAAAACCGCAAATTTCGAGGTCGAACCCTATTTTGTGAATCGGGAAACTAGTGAAACTTTGATTGCTATGTAAGTCTAGCGAGCGAACTTGAATTTGAAAGTAAAATTTGTACACTACGTGATCAGATCAATTAAACTTCGACTGCAAGTGATCTATTGGACTTTGGATGTTACTGGAAGGAAGGGTCACATTTCGGAACAAACCTGTGAGATGTTTGAGAGGATTTTTGAGACCGGAACAGACCAGTTGCTCAGAAAGGATATGATTAATTTCAGAATGCCTCAAAACGTATTTAATTAGGAAACCGCCCTTCTAATGTGAAAGGTATCGAGGAGATGATGAGGTTAATTAGACGAGAAATGAACTTTTCATGTCGTGAAAAATCAGACTAGTATACCATAGCCGTGGGCATGATCTTTGTATTTTATGCCGAATGGAGACAAGGTTCCTTGCTCCATGTAGTCTGTAAAACTGTGAATCCCCTCAAATAGCTGTCTACAATCCTAAGTAGAAGGTCGTCAAAGGAACATTCGCAATGAAACCCTTAGTATTTTACTTCTCTCAGTATTCATTCATTATAGTATTTATTCTACTCTCCAAACTTCTCTTAGTATTTCATGTAACATGGAGGCATAGGAAACTTACGCCATGTGGTGGAGCTTTACGACTTCTAGAGGAGGATGTACCGAAGAACTTTTAGTGATTTGTCCATGTCTTAAAGCCAACATTAGAGTTCGAAAGCCCATGTTCTAATTATTGACAGATGTCGATCAGATATGGATTACATCACTTAATAGACCCTTACATATCAAGATTACATTGGCATTGTGTATGTATAGACCTGAAATAGTAAAGATTCTTTTGATATCCTTGAAAAATCTGTCAATGAGATCATGGACGTGATTATCGATTCTTGACCTCATACAGTTTGTGCGTTACTCAATAATTTAGCCCAAAAACGAATTATTGCTGTTGCATTTCCCGCATAATGTTAAAGAATAAAATAGTTTGTTTGATAGAACACTATGTTTCACAGCCCTTTTCGGAACATCCAAGAAACCAAGTTTAAAATAAATCATTTTATTATATTATTTATATTATTATATCAAGTTAATCGTTAATCATATTATTTGCATCTGTTTTTCTACGAATATTCTCTCAGTCCACAGATCCTAATCCCTTCTTCCAGTTTCAGCAACTTTCACTTTTTCGCAGTGCGAAAGTTCGCGGTGTCACAATTCAGCTGAGCATTCCGCAGATTACAGCCGGTCACTTATTCGTTAAAGAGTTTAAGGTTGGTCTGTGTGTCTGTGTGTGTGTGTGTGTGTGTGTGTGTGTGTGTGTGTGTGTGTGTGTGTCTGGCCCTGTGCCCGCAAATCCTTCTAACAAGCTTAATTTCTACACAGTTTCTATCAGATTTTGATGAAATTCAGTAGATGGTCTCCTATCTTTTTCATTGATATCAAATCAACACATCACTCAGTGTTATTTGAATTTGCATGTGCGAACGTAAAATGAACTTCAACACGATCGTACCGTTAATAGCTACTGCGCATGAGCGAATGTGAAAACCGTGTAACACACCACGCATCACCAGTACAGTTTTCATTTGATTTTGATGAAATGTTCTGGGAATGTGCTGGTTACATTGAAGATGGTCCCCTTTCAATTTCATCGGTCAAAAAATAATACGAGCAGTTTTCAATGAGAATGCGCAAATGGGGGATCACAATTTGATTTCCCTGTATGGATTCAACGCGATCATTAAGTAGCTACAGCACAAGTACGAAATCAAATCCTTCTAACAATTATGAATTCTCCAGCTTTAATTCGCCTTCGATGACAGTTTCAGGGATTATATTATACTATTTAGGCAGAAGATGGACCCAAATTAACTTAATCGCTCCTGACCCACTCTTAACTTTCAGTCAAACATCATTTTCAAATTTTTAACTGACCGAATTTGACATTTCCTAATCTACATCTTGATTTAATATTTTCCCCAACCGTAGAAACAACTTATGGTTTATTTCAAGATTATTTAAAAAATGTCAGTGATCAATACTTTCGTGTTACGGATACGAGGACGCTATCTGCCACACCCAACATGAGAAACGTTTTGCTTCCGAGTCTATGGTAGAAGAAGCATTGTGTTCAATCCCGAGAGATGACAAAAAGTTACCTCCAAAAGTTTCCACTCGCATTTTATGGTTAAGGCCATTCTGAATACCTTATAGCCCGTGTCTGTCTGTCGTTTCCGCAAATGTTTTTATTTATATTAGAAGCCTAGAACCCCACCATTACTCCCCATATCATTAAAATATACAAAAATCCGGCTACGTAATATTTAGGACAGTAGAAAACTTCATTTTGAGATTGGTAACCCTTTACTAATGCAGTGCTCGTCGGCCTTCTTGATTCCGTGGGCCTCGGCTGAGCCCCACAGCCGCCGGAAGGTGAATTCGCGATAGTCCTTGAGTGAATCCCAGCTCTCCTTGACTGAGGCCTAGAACTTCCCTCACGGCCAAATAATAAGCGACGGCTCAGTTCCTAGAAGGCCCGGATCATCTCCCCAGTCCCGGACCTGTGCGAATCCATCCTATACACATATCTGATTTACTCGGGGATAGATATTTGGATCGCATTCGCTCAATAATATTCTATCCTAATCCTGTATCGGTTGTAGACCGAATGTCAATTTGCATTGTAAAATACATGAAGTGAAGCAGGATGATTCCACTCACACTAAACTACGCTTTCAAGGTTAGACCAGCTTCGGTTTAAGCCATCATTAGTACCGCACATTTACCAAACCAAATGTAACCTCCCCCCCCCCCCCCACCATTTCCCCACAATTTTTGATTTATTATTTTCACTCAGTTGATACAATGGTCATAGTTTTCAAGGCGATTTTCGATATGTTATTATTTGATGATTTTTTTTACTCTAAGTTAAAAACTAATATTGTTTTGTAACCATAATGGAATAATCTTGTGAAAAGAAGGCACTAGGTACATGGTTGGTATACAATTGAGTAGTAGGTACCAACTGGTAAGTAGTAGGTACTAGACATATCCATGATCTTTTGTTTTTCCCATCAAGGGAGAAATTAAAATGCTCTTTTTACCCTCAGGTTCCAACTGTCAGAATATGACAGTAACATGTTTGACATGGATATGTCTTTGCTCTGGGGGTTAACCAAAAATGTCCGTGATGCGAAATTTGTGTCACTTTTAGAAATAACGTCTACCTTCAGCTAATTTTCAAAAAAAAAAAAAAAAAAAAAAAAAAAAAAAAAAAAATAATAATAATAATAATAATAAAAATAATAAAAAGAGCTATTTAGATGGCTTTGAATTTTTAAAAGAGGGTTTGAAGAGCCCCCCTCCCCCCACAAATCGGTTTTACAAATTTTAACGTCATATATATAAACACCCTATAAAAACGGCATATAGAAATACGTTCCAACGCAGAAAAATCCACCTTGGCAAAACACAGGTCAAGTTCGTTGGCCTGCCCGATCGCTCCAAAATCTCAGGCTCAAATTTACAATTTAATGGCCCAAAAAATGCTTACAAAATCGGGTTTTTTACAAAAGGGCACGTAGGGTGTGAAAGTATTTTTCTGTGTTGAGCCGATTGCGGCCACTCCCAGATCTTTATGATTCGTAATAAGTGAGAAAAATCGATTTTTAGATGGAAAATGCCCATAATTGACCAAATTTTCGAGTTCGGCTGCGTGTTCTAAAATTTTCTTTGCAATCTCGTCACACGGCTGTCCCCTCATTTTTATTTAGGACATAGTTGGCTTCAATGATCAGAATTTAAGTGCCCAATTTAACGTTACCCATATTTTATACGCAGATAATTGGTCAACTATTGAACCCCGTATGTAATATATAATCAGAACATGGCGCATCGTACTTCCCAAAGGGATTGACATCTTTACAGATCCAAGACCCCGCAATTTTACGCTTCACAGTAAATGAAAAAAAAAAGGTCGATAGGTAAGGAAAGAGTACCATAGGTTCAGAGGCCGCTCTACTGATCAGTGCGCCTTCATACCTCGTAATTATTTCCGAGTAGTCCCAAAGGAGCTCCATCTAAATAACAGCACCAAGAGTCGATTAGGAAAGAAATTAGCCTCAGAGGTTCCGAAGCTGATCTGAGTCCCTCCATACTTTGTAATTGTATTCCAAATCTCCAAAAAGGAGCTGCATTTCAGGTTTCCGTATCACAAGCCGATAAAAAAACAATTTAGGCTCAAAAGCCCCACAGCTGATCAGTGTGCACTGCTAATAAATTCTTGATATTACAAAGGAGGTCAATTTCAAATTACAGATCCGTAGGTTGAAAGCAATAAGCCTGCGTGGATATGGGCACCTGCAGTGGGAAAATTGATGCAATCAATTAAAACATCTACATTTTACGAGTCCCCTGTTCTCAGTATAACGACATTTATGTAAGTAGGTGCCTACCTACTGATAATAACATAAATGTTTAGATCATTGAAACGGTTTTAATAATCACGAAAACTCCATAGCAGAAATCAAATGAGAGTTTTTTTTTTCATCATCGATAGATAACATCCCAAAGAATAGAATGAAACAATCCGAATCGCTATAATTTAATCCGTTTGCTCTCCCTAATATCTTCAACATGGGTGTGCATTAGAACTGGTGTGAACAAAGTAAAATCGCCGTATAAACTACGACGATCGTGTCAGCTGTTAATATAATTCCATAAAAATTCACTTTTCAATAAATCTTGTTTATTTCATCCCTTGCCATTTATTGATGGGCTTGTGAAGCGCAGGTATGTATTTTATTTTATCTCATTAATTTTCAGTTGATGGATACAAATATTAGGTATATTGATGGGGAAACATAAAGCGAAGGAGCAGGTACTGTTTAAGTGAACTTCACCGGACTCCCCAACAAGAGGGGCACCTTCAGGGTATAAAGCGTAGGAGCTCGGCTCAGCTACACACAACGACTCAATCGCTCAAATTCGCATTCAAGCTATAGACACTTATCTCAAACGACAACAATGTAGATATACTTAGATTCTGGTGTATTACCCACTGTAGATACTTAGCTATCATGTCTTGCAATGTAGAGAGGGGCTAGCAAAGTGTAGGCGTTTTATTTGAGCTTCTCCTCAGTAGGTGCCTTCGTCTATGCAATTATATTGTGATAATGTATCTACTGTGGAAAGGCTATTTAATACATACATAATTAACCAGTGTGTAATATTTTAATGTGTTTTATGAGATTTAACTCTCTGTGCGCAGGCAGATCAATCCTAGCAAAATTTCCGTTCTATTTCTGCTGCAAATTGGCGTAGTGTGGAGTTGTTTGGAGATGAGCTGCCGGTTGGCGATGGAAGAAGCACTTTCGCTTGTAGCGAGCAGGAGCGAGACGGAGATGAGAGAAGCAACGGGGAGGGGGGGGGGGGGGCAGACCGGTCGCGGGGCCGCTAGCGAACGGTGAACGGTACCAGCGCCCGACCGCAAGGCACAGCCACCTGCCCGCCCTAACTGCCTCCGTCTTTTCCCCTGGTTGGATCTTTCCGAATTACTTTGCCTTCCTCCAGCTGTGGGGGAGCTGGTGAGAGGGCAGAGGGGGGAGGGAGGGTTTCTCTGCATCGGAACAGAAAAATATTTCCCGGCTTTATCCGTGTCAGTGCGTACGGTTAACAGTAATAACAGTACGGCGCCAAGGTCCAGTCGGCCTTCCTCGACCATAACTCCGTGGAAGCTAGTGGGGTCACTACCTCGTATCCTCATGTAACAGACCCAAATTTACCTATAATTATAGTCAAATTATAGACAAATGATAGTACTTTTCCCGGGATATGGAATACGGTAAGGAACTTGTTAGTGGCCTGTTGCAGACATCACGTTTTGGTACTTGGCAACTTAATCTAACATCATGCGTCCCAGTCGGGAAAATTAAATACCCAATGCGTCCCAGATGTGTCAAACAATTGTACACTTTTACTTGTAGACGTCAAAGACCCGAGATCAATCGGACAAAGTTCACATAATATCTCATGATTAGGTTTAGGCACCATGTTCTTTTTGTTTTATCTTAAACACTGAGAAAGACCAGCGATATCAAGCACCGACTTGAGCCAAAACAGGATGAAATCTGAGCACTTTTCTCAAGAGAAGTAACCCCCTCCCCCCTAATTTTTTCCCTACAATTTTTGAGATATCGAAGTGAAACTTGGAGAGCGTTTATGGGGTGCCTGATACTAAATTTTAAACAATTATAAAAATCAGAGAAAAAAAAAAATCCTAATTTTTGTTTTTGAATACCCAAGCCTCCCAACTGTGTTATTGGATACTTGGAAAACAATTTTTCCATTTTTTGCCGAGTGACTCCTCATTTCGAAGAATTTATTAGTGCTGAAGACGATGGTGAAGCCAGAATTGCCATATCTTATTCCGTTCTCGGATGAGAGCTGGTAACCATCATGAAGAAGTGTGATTCATTCTGTTATGGCTCAAGTCGGAGCTTGTTATTGCTAACCGTTCTTAGTGTTTGAGATAAAATCCCATCTCCACTGTGTATTGATGAGATATAATGTGAACTTTGTCCGATTTATCTGGGGTCTTTGGCATCTACAAGGAAAAGTGACCCCTTCTTAATTCTATTGAAGAGATTCTCCAACTACTTTTGCACATGCGCAACAGTTATTACTCAACCGATCACGATAAAATTAATAGGGCATCATCTGGATACCACACCCAACTACTCCTCGAGCTTAAACGAAATCGAACTAATACATCATAAGAAATCGACATTATTAGAAATTCAGGGTAGCGCATGCGCACATGCGACTGTTGATCTGACGGCAAGGCTATTTATAGTGGACCGTCCATGAGCTAGGGGCCAATCCCTGGAATTTTCAACTATATCGTATTACGAGTTAGTATAGTTTTTATCGTGACAAGGCATTGGCATAGCCATACGGATAGACTGACGGGAACGAAACTAAAATTGATCAGTAAACTCTGAAACGCAAAAAGCAAGCGGAAAGTTTGATTATGGAGGACAACCTTTTTGTCGACTCCTTGCACGAACACTAATCTTCGATAGGAGGGAACAAAAAATGTTGGGTGTGGCACATGTCTTCTTCGTATCCGTAACATGAATGTGTAAATCATTGAAACGTGTTATAATTAATTCCATAGCAGAAAATAGTAAATCAAGATGTTGGTAGCATAAAAGGTAAAAATCGGACAGTTAGGAACCTAGAAAATGGTGCGCAAAGCAATTTACGTTTGCGCATGAGCAGAGTGAAATATTGGCTTTGGAACAATGAAACTCATAGAAGACCATCTACACCCTGACCCGCACATTTCCTAAAAATTTCATCTACCTCAGTTAAAAATTGTGGAAAATGAGCTTGTTACAAGGATTTCTGGACACACGGTAGACACACACATACAAAAAGACTGATAGACACGGAACGAAAGTTGATCAAAATGGCCTAGGTAAAACGTAAGATGCGAGTGGAACATTTTGATCTTTCGAAATGGAAAACAATGCTAAAGGTAGACCAGGAAAAAAACTGACGAATTTAAGAATTTCATCACTTGTTAAATAATTCATTCGCTTGAAAGATTTCTTTATTTATTTAATAATTTGCTTAAGGTCTGATAAAGACCACTGATTCAATCGCATCCTTTACCTATTTACATTCCATATATAGTATCACGTACGTTATTGACTATCACGACTCTTGTAACTTCACTATTCACGATTATCTATTCATTTCAATACGGACATGCATGTCAAATTACAGCTATGAAAAAGCACAGAATAACGATTAACCAACATGAAAAACCTGAAAAATACAATATTATACACTTATAAAAGAAACAATAATAGTTTATGAATTCCAGGATCAGAATTAAAAAGATTAGATGAGTGATGTCATGTACATATGTCTACTCTCTCAATTAGCCTGTTCGATATAAAATGCGGTAAACAATACATTTTGTGGTTCATTTTCAGTTAATCTTTAGTAGTTATTAAACGGGATTGCGTGCAACAGGCTAGAATTCTATTGAGATGTCGGACTTGACATATTATGCCTAAAAGACATTATATTAAACCGGTAGATATTCAAATATATATGCATATATCCAAATAGGTGCACTTCGATCGGGATGCACAAGGATTGCTGGTGTATCAATACATTTGCCAAGTGGGTATTTGGATTATTCTTGATAGCAAGTTAGCAAGACTGGAGGAATGTCATCCAACAACGTCGCTCCTCTCGCAAGTATATTTTGAATCTGAGATATTTCACAAACCGAGTTGAAGAGAAGGTAGAAATAAAAGCGAACTCATAGAAAGCTGTTGGTGGTGGAACGTGGATAGATTCCCGATCTTCAACCGAGTCCGGAGGGACCTGTGCCAAACAGGAACTAGGAAGCGTTGACTCAGCCTTCTATGAATACCTAACACCAACTCGACTCTCTTGTAAAGATTAGATAAAAAATCCTCTCCACAAGCTTCGTGGGATCTCATTTTCACTGCGATGATAAATATTATCTTTTGCTGGCCATCTTATCGTACGAGAAAGAAAGTCAAAGGAGAAATTACCGTTTTGAAATGCTGTTTCGTATTAATTACCGTGTAGAGATTGTACGATTGTAATACACCAAACTTCTATTAGCGTAGTCTTGTAGAAAATGGATCAATTACAATAGCTCAGAAAATCTTACAAAATATTCTCTATGGAAATCCGTTTTGAGACATTCTGAAAAAACGATTTCTGGATTTTAAAACTTTTTTGCATCACAGGGTACCCCCCCCCCCCCCACCCTTCCTCACTTTGTTAGAATGAGTTTTTGAACAAATTCCAAATTGTAACTCCCTGTAACTAACAT
Source organism: Adelphocoris suturalis (assembly GCA_030762985.1). Taxonomy (NCBI): domain Eukaryota; kingdom Metazoa; phylum Arthropoda; class Insecta; order Hemiptera; family Miridae; genus Adelphocoris; species Adelphocoris suturalis. Next base: position 89,467,760 of record CM061041.1, on the reverse strand, counting down.
CACCTTTTGTGTTGCTACAAATTTATTTTCCGGACCCCCAGCCCAGCCATGAGACATCCGGGTCAAAATGAAATAAATATTAAGCGAAAAATTACGTTAATTCCCTGATATGGTGTTGCTGCACAACTGGAACTTTTTTAATATTCATAAAAATAGAATGAAAAGTTTTCGTGTAACATGGTTGTATAATGCACTAAAACCACTAAGTAATTTTCGTCAAATGATTTACAATCAATTATTTAATACATTATCACTTTACTCATAGAAAGTTGGTGAGTGATTCAAGCCAGCCGATACACTGGTCAGCTAAGTTCTGAACTACATTTAACTTTAATTGTTAATGTACCAACTCAAGAAAGAAAATTGGATCACTGAGTAATATTTGCGAGTAATAACATTAAAGAAAAAAAAAAGTGTGGGTTCATACCACACTACTAGCTATTAGGCACAATAATAAAAATTAATGCATAGTTCTTTGCTGGGTCGACCCACGCACGAGTTTGAGCAGTCCATGCAGATGTGCCTAATTCCATTAGCTACGAGATTTACATAAGTGCGAATGATATTATTTCAATTTTTAAATCCAATCCGGCATTGTAAGGCTTTGAGAGAAAATTTTCAGCGGTTAAGTATAGAACTCCTATTAATTCGTACGCGAAGGTCCGATACGAGATTGAAAAATATTATAATAAATTAACGGATAAATAACTGGAGAAAGAGACGACGATATATTTAACAGATAAACGACAATGAGAAGAGTAGCGCTTTCCGGCGTCTTACCAGGTTGCAGCACTGCACAGAACTTGATTCGCAACCCAAAATAAACTGTGCCTAGTAAATGCACACTACAATGCTGACCCGTGTCAACCTTTTTAATGTATAATAATTGAAACTGCGGGGGTTAAGAACCGATGTTTGTTTACAGTGAAACCGGTGTTGTGGATCTCCGCAGCGATGTTTCGCCTTCACCCAACAACATTCGCCGCCAACCCAAACGATCACTTTCTACAGCGCGCCGCTCTCCAACTGGTAACGCACCCGCCCTCGGTCCCACTTTCTTCGTTCAAGGGAACATCTCTCGAGGATGTGTTACACCATGTTTTGAAAGATTCTGCAACAGCCGAAAACGTTGTTACTAAAGAATCCTCCTTGAGGAATGTCGGGGTAACAACCCAAGGACGCGTCGCACAGTGTTTCGAGTATATGGTCGGGATGGACAAAATTCCTTTTTCTACGGATTCTTATAGGAAATTTGACGCTGATTACGAATATACCATGTAATAGGGGTCCCTAAATGGCTTCATGGTTATAGACCTCCCCCCCCCCCCCTATCCCAAAACTGTGAAAGTTACGCTTGTTGCGAGTACTCCTCATTTACACATGCGCAGGAGCTTCTGTTACGATCATCTTGAAATTGACATGGATTGCTCATATTGCATGCACTCAGCTATCCCCCCAATTTGAGCGAGATCGGACGACAAAGGCATTAGAAAATTATGCTTGGTAGATTTTACGTTTGCGCATGGGCAGATGAAGTATTGATTTGGAAACACTGAAATTGATAGGGGGCCGTCAACCGTCTATACCCAAGCCCGCACATTCCCTGAAAATTTCATCCAAATTGGATGAAAACTGTGGGAATATGGCTTGTTACAAGGATTTGCGGACAAATAAACACACACACACACTTACACGAAACCAAAGTTGTTCAGAATGGTCTAAAACTTAAAATGCGACATACAATTTGGTGGGATGGGGGGGGGGGGGATAGGTAGATAGTTGGGGTGTAGGTAGATAGTTGTAGCTGTACAAAATAAGTGTTATGGATCAGCGAACAATGCCTGGGTCAATCCAATACTATTTGATGATTTGACGTTTCCAAGGTAGGTACTCAAAAATCCAAAACAATTAATGAGTATTTGTGATGATAAATATGCCTATGCTCGTTTTCGATTAACGGGAGTTGCGCCACCGTCGCATCGATAATATTGGGATAGACCCTGACTCGACTCAACTCACATAGGGCAAATTACCATTCCTTCACTGAATGTTTACCAACAAATCATGAACAGCAACTGAAAACACCATTTTTGACGGTCATGTTCATACACTAGACAACAAAACTAAGCACTGGATTTGGAATAAGAAGTTCAAAAGGTTCATTTGTTCATTATTTACAAGTAGCAAGACGGTGTACTTATCGTTCTGGCCGACGCTACACTACTTTGTTCCCTGCAATATCACCAACACCCTGGCTCTCCCATCCATCCTTCGCTGGCCTACCAAAACAGTTTCATAAGGCGATAACACGATTGAGAAGCGGGGTGACCGTCACCAAATGATTCCTGCACCGTATTGGTAAGGAGAAAAGTGGCTTATGCCTGCCGAACAGAAGAAACTGCAGAGCACCTGATTATGGAGTGCACCAAGACACACAACCAAAAAGCCACGTTGTTCCACAAGTGGGACAAAGAACGATCAAGACCATATAATCTCGAAGTTGCACTATGCTCCCAACTTCCACCAATATACATTTTTTCTCTATTCAACTTCCTACAAGCGTGCGGTCTGAAGCTGTGATACTACTGTGTATTACTGTAGCTATTTGTATTGTATATATTGTATATTTGTATATATATATTGTAGCTATGTATGCATTGTATTGTATATTTTAATTTGTAACTGATGCCAAATAAAAATTAAAAAAAGTCGATGTAGGTACCTACACTACAACCAGTAGCGACAGTCGCTTCTATTAAACGTATTCAAGTAGTATTTTATATTAGATTTTCATAGAAATGATTAAACTAGATTTGATTGCACACAAATTACCCAAAATTCACAACCGATTCTCTTAATTTCACCGAAGGAGAACAGCTTAAAATGCTCAGCATATAACATTGTGTAGTTCATGGAAGCATTCATGCACGTGTTCCTCAAAGTTTATCAATTAATGAACGTCCTCACACTATAAATTAATGCAACGATTTTGTAAGATTTCAAGAATATATTCCACTTCAAATGCACCTGCGAACCTGGGAATAGCAGATCATGCAAGGATATACCTAGTAGCAGTCTTGGTTTTCTGGTAGGTACCTACCTATTCTTATTAAAACTACATGATAAAACTGCAGTGTATAGAAATGATAGGAATGTACTACATTTACAAATGTAGGATTTTGGTTGGGGAGAATCTCTGGGTTCCAGTTAGTATCAAGTAATTTTGTAACGTCTGTTCGGGAAACAAACGAGGGGCTCTTGTGTTCTGGTCAATTTTTTAAGTCCAATTTTGCTCGATTTCATATTGCCTGTCATATTCCTTAACGATAAGTTAGTATCCTACCAATCCTTATTCACAGTAAGGTAAACTTCAAAACTTTTGCGTATAATGTTAGGCATGTACCTACTTACGTAGGTAACTCTACCTATTAGGGGAAGGGAGGCACCTTTCGACCATCTAATCGAAAACGATTTATAATTAAGGCATATATCACTATACTTTCAAAATTTAGAATGCTTGAAGTACCTTAGACTCTTTCCCATCACAGAAAAAATGAATGGAAATGAGAGAAGACGAAGTCTCAAAGAATGTTGGTGACAGATATGATTTTAAATGACACGAGAGTCGGATTCAGGATCTACTTAGTTCATTTTGCTGCCGGTAGGCTCGCATGCTTATTTGGAATCGCGAATACTCATGCCATTTGACCTTTATTGACAACATTCCCAATACCCAATCGTCAGTTTTTTGTCTGTCTGCAATTTTTCTTTTTGCGGTTGGACAGAACACTCTCCTATTTTGTTAAAGTCGGTTGAAAAAATTCCTCCTTGTTGGTTCACTTGGCTACACATCTGGTGGAAAAAGCGTTAGGAACCGAAAGGATAAGAGAACTGTACCAACAAACGGTGGTAAAAGAAAACCCAATTCTACAAAAAGCCACTTCCCAATTACGAAATCCCCGAGAAAGAGAAGAAGGGAAGGTACCAGGTTGGTTATATAGGAGGTAGGGATAAGGATAAGAGGTAGAGGAGCTTGTAACACGCGCCCCCTTCCACGTTCACAGTTCTTTCATCCGGATTCCTTGACCGGTGAAAGCTGACTAGGAGGCCGATGTAGGTCGGCTCATCTCGACAACAGATTACACCTGTTATCCAGTGAAGATTCGCTCTTTTTTATCTGACGTTATAATCTGGGCACGCTTTAGCCATTTTGGAGCTCCGTCTTCGAGATGTATTTTGGGTAGGTAGGCACGGATTGACAACGTGCAATCACATGTTGTTAGTTCAGCTTATCGCTTCAGCTCGAACTGGTGAGGTTTTCGAATTGACAGTTTTGTACGTGGATAACAAGACCTTCACTTTCTGAAACCTTCACTTTCACTTTTGATTTCGTCGATGGAGGATCAGAGGCAACCCCACGTGATAATATAGGTACCAACATAATTATGAATAAAATACACGATGATATATATATATATATATATATATATATCATTAATACACTAATATTGATATTTTAATTGCATTAAAACAATTAGGTCTCATAGATGACAAACGTAGCTAATATCCATTGTCCAATCTCTGAAAAAGGCTTCTACTAATTGCATCCTACAAAACGAGGTCACTCTACAACACCGTTGGTTTCCTTCAGAATCTTGACGTTTGTAAGATTTTCACTTCATAATTACGTTTTTAGAACTTTTAGAACGCAATTATAATTCAATAAATTAACAAAAAATTACATAATTGTTCAAAAAAGAAAACTTTAGATTACTCAACTCACTCGGGGTTGGGAATAGAAAGATTCAAATATTGTTGAAAAATATTACACTTAATCACTATATTGATGAGTATGCGTAATTTTTCTAACAAGCACAGTTACAGCACAGTTTTCTACAGTTTCATTCGATTCTGATGAAATTTTCTGAGAATGTGCTTGTTATGCAGAGGATGGTCCTTTAGAAGTTTCATCAGGTGAAAAATAACTATTTTCACTGCGAATGTGCAAACATTAAATTTATTAGGTAAGCGAAAATTCCATAGAGCATATATGGGGATGATACGGGGATGATCTTTACATTCATCTACGAGGAATAAGCCACCCTAACATAGCGACGTTTTTTGTAGCCCTGTATCCCTGGACTGCGTGGAAAAACTGTCTTACTGACGTAATGAACCGTTAGTAACAACTTCAACTGTTTTTAGCGAATTTTCGTAGAAAATGAAGCTATTGCAATGGCTCCGAAAATTTTAAACCTAATCAATATTCTCGAAAAACGTCTTCATTGAAATCCGTTTTAAGGCATTCTGGAACGAATTCTGGAGTTAAACGCCTTTTCTAATAAATAAATATATATATATATATATATATATAATATATATATATATATATATACATATATATACATATATATATATATATATATATATATATATATATATATATATATATATATATATATATATATATATATATATAGTCATTCCAGATGATAACTTCCCTTAAGATTGAGATAAAAAGTCCGTTCTTGCGCCAAAAAATCAAGCTTTCCAAATAAAAGGATGAGTTCGTTGGCCAGCACTTTTTGAGCAAATTAAATTGGTCGCATAAAAAAAAATACCTATGCTAAAATCAGTAAAAATGGGGAAAAACTGATAAAAATCGTTAAATTTATCTTTTTCAGCAGAATATTGCTTAAATAAAGTTTATCAACTATAAAACAGAACATTCAAAAATTTATGTACAAAATTATGCTGAAAAATTGTACTTAAATATTTCATTAAAATTTGCAAAAAAGCTAAAAATCCAAAATCCTCTTATGAATAGAAGATTATGATTTAGAATAAGTTTTTTTTACCATAAAATTATTAGTTAACAATTTCTTTGCACTCATAAAGCTCAAATGTCAAAACAATTCTACAGTATACAATACGACATCTTTCTATAATCCACCAATTATTGACACGATGTTTTGACAAATTTCCCAAGCCTAACGTTGAAATTTTCAGGAAAATATAAAACTTCTCGAAGACTTATTAGGAAGCTTGTTAAAAAATACTGGACGTTCAACAGCACGTTCAAATCACCAGTGCCAGCTAGATCCAATTCTTCTTCATATTCGACCTCCGTAACATCATTTTAGGCGTAAATCTGATCTGTTTGCCCAACTAATCCGTAATTTGCTGAAAGGATTGATTTAGGATATTTTTTTATTTTTGAGACGCGATCTTGCGAGACCACCAAACTATAAAATCAGTCTTATCTATTACGTAGGCCTGTTCCATTAAACGGTGGCTGATTATTATATGGAGGCCGATTATGGTTTATAAGGAGGCCGGTTTAACATACGGTGACTGGCGGTGGGGAGTATGACGGTGCTTTCGAAAGCCAAGTTAAAAAAATTGCCTAAGATATGTGTGACGATTCGTATCAATCATTAGTGAATTCCCTGACTGCAAGTTATATAAATTGACTTTGAATGGCAACAGAAGATCCAAAAAAACAATAATTACTAGGTAAATACTAGCGTAGAACTCATTCCGGCTTTTCTACTTCCCCGTCGACGAAAGAGCAAAAATAACTTCCACAACCATCGAAAAAAGTAATTTTCTGGCGCGGAGCGGCGGGATGAATAGAGCGGATTAATGAACATCAAACTTCAGCCCGTCAAATAAATCATAACATCCCCCGGCCAATATTCCGTGCAACCCGACTCTCATTTTCAATGGGAGAGTTGTACGAGAGGTTGTACACTGTGGAGGAGTTAAGAGAGCAAACAGCCTGTGAATGACGTCGGTCAACAAGTCGGCGAGGGATCTCCGTCAGTGGGCATTGAAAACCGATGCTGGCGACTTGAAAGCCGACACTGGAACAGGAAAAGGAAAACTTGTTGATGCTTCTGACGTTTACAAACAAATAAAACAACCCCCCCCCCCCCCCCCTCTCTCCCCTATTTCCACTCGCTTCTTCACCACATCGAATAATCGTTACCACGAACTTTTCCAGTTGACCTGCTGTTTTCCCGCGTTATACAACAAAGTTCTTGTCTACATGGAGATTCAGTTGCTACCGCTTTTCAATGAAAATGCCAGAACGTGAGAATTAAATAATGTACAACTTTCAGACATAGAGAGGGTTATAAGACGTTATTTTTGTCGTGAAGCATCACGTTGTGAGCAAATCTTCACAATTGACCTTTTTTTTTTGTCGACAGAATACGATAAGCGGGATCTAATCTAAAGTATGAAAAGTGACACAAATGGTTGCGTTTCGTAAATTCGTCACGAATTGTTCGTTACCCATGTCCGCCACACATTGGGCGTTACGAAATTCCAATACGAAGTATTATTTCTCATCAGACTCAAGTTCTACTGATTACCAGGGCCCTAAAATCTGGCACCACACAGCCTCTTGGGGACCTGTGGAAGTGAAGCGTTACGACATTCCCACTCAAATTGTTATTTCCCATCAAACCCAAAGTTCGACCGATTACCAGAGCTCTGAAATCTGGTATGTAGCCACTTGAGGATCTGTGGATGTGATTGCCAGGAAGCCAGATCAGCTGTGCGAGCGATAAAGGAAACATCTGTTCTGTACATCTTAGAGCCCTGGAAATTTGGTTCGCAGCCTGTTAGGGACCTGTGGAAGTTACCGCCAGTAAGGGTTACGAAATTCCATAAAATATTGTTGTTTCCGTCATTGGGCATTGAAAACCGATGCTGGCGACTTGGAAGCCGACACTGGAACAGGCAAAGGAAAACTTGTTGATGCTTCTGACGTTTACAAACAAATAAAACAACCCCCCTATTTCCACTCGCTTCTTCACTACATCGAATAATCGTTACCACGAACTTTTCCAGTTGACCTGCTGTTTTCCCGCGTTATACAACAAAGTTCTTGTCTACATAGAGATTCAGTTGCTACCGCTTTTCAATGAAAATGCCAGAACGTGAGAATTAAATAATGTACAACTTTCAGACATAGAGAGGGTTATAAGAAGTTATTTTTGTCGTGCAGCATCACGATGTAAGCAAATCTTCACGATTGACCTTTTTTTTTTTTTTTTTGTCGACAGAATACGATAAGCGGGATCTAATCTAAAGTATGAAAAGTGACACAAATGGTTGCGTTTCGTAAATTCGTCACGAATTGTTCGTTACCCATGTCCGCCACACATTGGGCGTTACGAAATTCCAATACGAAGTATTATTTCTCATCAGACTCAAGTTCTACTGATTACCAGGGCCCTAAAATCTGGCACCACACAGCCTCTTGGGGACCTGTGGAAGTGAAGCGTTACGACATTCCCACTCAAATTGTTATTTCCCATCAAACCCAAAGTTCGACCGATTACCAGAGCTCTGAAATCTGGTATGTAGCCACTTGAGGATCTGTGGAAGTTACCGCCAGTAAGGGTTACGAAATTCCATAAAATATTGTTGTTTCCGTCATTGGGTAAACAAATAAACCCCCCCCCCCCCCTCTCCCTATTTCCACTCGCTTCTTCACTACATCGAATAATCGTTACCACGAACTTTTCCAGTTGACCTGCTGTTTTCCCGCGTTATACAACAAAGTTCTTGTCTACATGGAGATTCAGTTGCTACCGCTTTTCAATGAAAATGCCAGAAAGTGAGAATTAAATAATGTACAACATTCAGATATAGAGAGGGTTATAAGACGTTATGTTTGTCGTGCAGCATCACGTTGTGAGCAAATCTTCACAATTGAACTTTTTTTGTCGACAGAATACGATAAGCGGGATCTAATGTATGAAAAGTGACACAAATAGTTGCGTTTCGTAAATCCGTCTCAAATTGAGCGTTACCCACGTCCGCCACACATTGAGCGTTACAAAATTCCAATACGAAGTATTATTTCTCATCAGACTCAAGTTCTACTGATTACCAGGGCCCTAAAATCTGGTACACAGCCTCTTGGAGACCTGTGGAAGTGAAGCGTTACAAAATTCCCACTCAAATTGTTATTTCTCATCAAACCCAAAGTTCGATTACCAGAATTCTGAAATTACCAGAGCTCTGAAATTACCAGAGCGATTACCAGAGCCGTAATGGCCTATTGTAGCTGGAGAAGGAGGCCGTACCTCCTCCCCATCCCAGACACTAGGTCTGCCCGATACCGACAGCCCTGCCAAACCAAGCACTATCTGCCTAGTTCCGGCACTCCCACCAGCCCTCAGGCACTGTCTGGGCCCGAGTGCTCCACCCTCGGTAAGTTACTGAGTCGCAGCCCCAGTCTGGCTTGGCGCCATATCGCCAATGCCAGCCACAGCTGGGAAGTCAATCCTTCCCCACCACGTTTTGGCAAAAGCGAGGAGAGTCTTAATCTCCCCCATCTTAATGTCTTGGGGATCGATGGAGGTTCTGCCCCAATTCAAGAAGCGATTTCTTGCCAACATAGGGCAATGGCAGACCACATGACTCGCCGTCTCGTCTTCTGCCCCACAGAAGCGGCAGAGAGTGGAGTCTGATTTGCCCATTTTATGGAGATGGTATCTAAGTGGGCAGTGCCCAGTTAAGAGCCCCACAACCATACGTATCTCCCTTCTCCCCAGGCTGAGCAGCTCCTTAGCTCTCTTCCTAGAGAAGTGAATAAATTGTTTCGCCTGCCTCAGGCCCTTGACCTGAAGCCAGTGGGCAGTCCTCTTCTTACTCTCCCATTTGGTGAGCTCTCCGAGGAGAAAACTCTCCGTAGTGGCCAGAAAAGGTTCTGGGCCCACAGGGAGAGAAGCCGCTCCCTTCCTAGCAAGAGCGTCAGCTTGTTCATTCCCCTCCACCCCCTGGTGCCCTGGGCACCACAGCAAGGTAACCTCATTGTTCCTGGCAAGGGTCTTGAGGTTAGTCAAGCATTCCCACACCAGCTTCGACGAAATAGTGAAAGAAGCTAGTGCCTTCAAGGCTGCTTGACTATCTGATAAAATGTAGATTTTTGCTCCATTCACTTGACGACTCACCAGTCTGTCAGCGCAGGAGCTTATGGCATATATTTCTGCCTGGAAAATGGTGGCGACTGTTCCCAGAGATTCTGAAATCTCCGTTCGTGGGCCGAAGATACCTGATCCAGCCCCACCATTCATGACCGAGCCATTTGTATAGAACACTATAGCCCCACGTTCGAATTGGGGCCTCCCTTCTGACCAAATTGATCTATCATGAATGTAGACCTTGAAGGGGAGATCAAAGTTCCGTGTCTCCGCCATGTAATCGGAAACACTGAGCGCTGACTCATCCACTGCAACCTCCTTCAAGATGGCATGGTGAGTACGCCCAGATTCCCGCTTTAAAAAGCCATTCCTCCACAGCCTCACTCCCTGCAGGAAGGCAACCCTCCTCACATGGATGTGCAGGGGAGGAAGGTCCAGAAGGACCTCCAGTGCAGCTGTAGGACTCGTGTGCATGGAGCCTGTAACCCCAATGCACGCCATCCTTTGCAGCCTTGCTAGCTGACTCACAGCCGTTGCCTGGCTGACCTTTGTCCACCAGACAAGGGCCCCGTAGGTCAGCATCGGTCTGACCACTGTGGTATATAACCACATGGTCATCTTTGGGCTCAAGCCCCATGTCTTCCCTAACATGCGTCGGCCCGACGCCATAACAAAGATGGCCCTGTCCACGGCCCTCTTAATGTGAGGCGTCCAGGTTAACTTCTGATCAAAGGTGACTCCCAGGTATCTGGCCCTTGTGCAGAAGGGAAGTTGCCTGCCTCCCAGACAGACCACCTGCATGTCAACCTTTCGTCTTCTGGTGAACGGAAGAAGGGTCACTTTATCAGGGTTCACATATAGCCCCTCCTCCGTGCACCATTGCTGTACGACATCCAACGCCATCTGCATACGTTCGCGGACTGTCTCCTCGAACTTGCCCCTGACAATGACCACAATGTCGTCAGCATATCCTACCACCTCAAAGCCCTTGTCTTTGAGTTTTTGTAGGAGGCTATCTACCACGAGTAGCCATAACAGAGGGGAGAGCACGCCGCCCTGCGGACATCCCCTACTTGGAATGGCGCTGACGATTGCTTCCCCCAGCTCCGAGGATACAACCCTGCCCTTCAGCATGGTGTGTATCCATTTGGTGATCTGCGGATCGACATCTCGATCCTCTGCTGCCTTAATGATGGACTCATATGACGTATTGTCAAATGCTCCACCTATATCCATAAAGCAGCAGAGAGCTACTTCTTTGGCCTCCAGACTCCTGTCAATCAACACTGTTAATTCATTCAGAGCAGTCTCAGTGGATTTCCCCCTCTGATACGCGTGTTGTGCAGCCTGGAGTGGTATCTGGGTTAATTGCTCTTCCCTGATCACAAGGTTCACAATCTTCTCCATGGTTTTCAATAGGAAGGACATGAGACTGATGGGGCGGTAGTCTTTTGCATGGCCCTGTCGGCCTGCTTTCGGAATAAAGACCACCCTGACCTTCCTCCACATCCTAGGAATGTGGTTCAGTGTGTAACTGGCCCTAAAAATCTTAACCAGCACCGGCACGAGAGCCCCCCCTCCATGCTGTAGCATGGCTGGGATGATCCCATCCGGGCCCGGAGATTTATAGGGCTTAAATGTGTCAAGTCCCCATTTAACTCTATGGGGTGTAAATATCCTGCCAGAAGCTGCATACAAGGCTTTCCTTTCACGGCAGAAGTCATCAGTATGCTGATGTGGAAAGCTTTCACTGTGTATGCGTGCAGACCCAGGAAAGTGCACCCGTAGGAGCTCCTCCAGGGTCTCTTCCGAGCTTCCGGTATACCCCCCATCTGCCTTTTGTATGGTGCCCAGCTCAGCTGGTCTGTCCTTGGCAAGGATCCTCTGCACTTTGGACAGCACGGACAACTCCGTAATGTCCTGACAGAAGTTCCTCCAGGACAGTTTCCCGGCCTTTCTAAGGGCACAGCTGTAGGAGTTGGCCATAGCTTTATAGGCCTGCCATCTCCCATCCCGTTTTGCCCTGTTGAAAAGCCTTCTCGCTTCTCTGCGAAGGAAACCCAGGTCCCTGTTCCACCATGGAACAGACCTGTTCGTTTTGACAGTCTTGACTGGGCAGCTTAGCTCGTAGCTTCGCTGAATGGCTGCCCAAACGAGTTCATTAACTCGGTCAAGATCTCTTGTTGTCTGGATGTTAGTGTCCAGGTCCTCCAGCTCATCAGCTAGAAGAGTGTTGAACAGAGTCCAGTTAGTGTTCTTGGGACTCCGATATGTCTCAGTGAAGCAGGTCGGATGCTCCAGCCGGAAACCAATAATCCGATGGTCCGACAATGAAGCCTCTTCCGACACATGCCACCCTGTGACCCTATTTGCATAGAAACTACTCGCCACAGTGATATCCAAAATCTCACTCCTTGCCCGAGTAACAAAAGTAGGCTCATTGCCCCTATTCAAAACCGCGAGATTTTCAGCGGTCAGAAACTGGACAATGGACTCACCTCTTTTGTTGATGTCGTTGCATCCCCACAGCAGATGATGACCATTGGCGTCACATCCAATGATGAGATGCAGCCGTTGTCTCTGGCAGTGTGACACTAGCTGCCGCACCATCACCGGAGGGGGCTCGTCCTCATCCCCTGGAAAGTAGGCTGAGGCGACAACACATCTTCCTCCGTTGCTGTCCTCAAGCAGTATAGTTGTGAGGTCTCTGGAACAGAACTCAGGCATGGCCAAAAACTTGACTAGGCTGTTTACTAGGATGGCCGATCTTGGCCTATCCTTGCCACGGTGGAAAATTACCTTTCTGTTCTGTGCAGATAGTCCCATCACCTTGCCCTCAGTGGCCCACGGCTCCTGGATAAGGGCAATGTGGTGGTCTTCCGATGTGAACTTGTGGCTCAGGACCGCCGACGCGTCCCTTGCCCTGTGCAAGTTCACTTGAAGAATTACCAGAGTTTACCAGAGCTCTGAAATCTGGTACGTAGCCACTTGAGGATCTATGGAAGTGACCGCCAGGAAGCGTTACGAAATTTCATCACAAATTGTAGGTAACTTATTTCAAATGAGCTTTTTTTGTCGATAGAATACGATAAGCGGGATCTAAAGTATGAAAAGTGACACAAATAGTTACGTTCCGTAAATTCGTCACAAATTGAGCGTTACGCATATCAGTCACACATTGGGCGTTACAAAGTTCCAATATGAATTATTATCTCATCAAACCCAAAGTACTACCGATTACCAGAGCTCTGAAATCTGGCACTGGAAGTGATTGCGAGCAACTCAGATCAGCTGGGTCTTTTTATCGTTATATGCTCATAAGAATAAAAGTACGAAATATCTGCATGGTGTTTTTTCCCCCTTTACCTTATTCAATATTTTGTCATTTTTTATTGAACCTTTCTACGAATCTGTCGTCTTAGGAATTTTGAAGTTTTTGCAGAGCGCGGTCTTTAGATTTTTTTTTTTTTTTTGGATTCGGGCATTTTTTAGTGTAAGAAAATTGTCCATGCTTGTCACATGAACAATTGTCAAGATCCAGATATGCAAAATAACCATATTAGTTAATTTTAGTTTTCGTATTATA